>CAEGAF010008312.1:0-64860 GCA_903067075.1 Micropoecilia bifurca
GCAACAGAAAGTTTTCCATGTTTAAGATTCCACTGTGGCTTGAAGACGGATAATTCTGTAGTCTTTCCTAAAACGATATGTTTGTACAGATCAGAATATGAACTTTTAACCTTCCCTAATTTCATTTCTTCTCTCCTGTCTTTCAGTCTTGTCTTGTCCTTTCATTTCCCGAACTCCTCTCTTTGTTCCTCTTGTTCTTTGTTGCTTGTCTTTTGTCTCCCTTTCCTCTGTCCTCTGCTTCTTCCTCCCTATTGTTCATTTAGGTTTTATGTATTGCTCAGATGCTGTAAAAGTATCTGCTAAGATAATTTTCTTTTGCAATTTGTACGTTAAAATGTGGGTTAAATTTAAAAGTGTATTACGGCAGATTTTAAGCCTGCTTATCTCTTTGAGAAAAGTAAATAATATTTTTCTCTATAAAATTATGTTCTTTATTATTATCTTTTTGTGCTTCAGACCACCTTCCAGACTGAACTTGGACAGACACTGGACCTCATTACGGCTCCACCTGGTCACATTGACCTGAACAGGTTTACCATGGAAAGGTAATAACAGAAAACATATCTTAAATGATGTATTTAAATATGCAATTTATCAGAAAAAAAAAATAAATTTCTTCTTTCCAGGTATAAAGCAATTGTGAAATACAAGACTGCGTTTTATTCGTTTTATCTCCCTGTGGCCTCTGCAATGTACATGGTGAGTGTGTTTGTATTGTTAACCACAATGCTAATTAAGATTGTTTAGGGGTAAGAAGTTAAAGACTGCAGATTGTTTCTTTGAGAAATATAAGCCGGCACAGTTTGCCCTTGCAAAGTAATGAAAGCATGCAGCAGGTTTCTCTTACATGCTGCACTTTCATTCCTGCAGGCAGGGATTGACAGTGAAGAGGAACACAGTAATGCAAAGCACATCTTACTGGAGATGGGAGAGTTTTTCCAAATACAGGTAGTTGGTTATTAATATTATCGGTTTTCTCACTGTCTAAATAACATGCTGCCATGTCTTCTGTGAAGGTAAACCATTTATGCGTTTTATTTTGCAGGATGACTACTTAGATTGTTATGGCGACCCGGTTGTGACTGGAAAGATCGGGACAGACATCCAGGACAACAAATGCAGCTGGTTGGTGGTGAAAGCTCTCGAAGTGATGACTCCTGAGCAGAGATCAATTCTGGAGGTGAGATTTGTTATGCAGCATTAACATTTGAGCAAAAAATGTTCTTCATAGCGACCTAATCTATGGGTCAAAGTTTAACTCCAATGCAGAAATGTCAGATTACGATTTGTTTCCTTGCATGGATGTCGTTTCCAATAAAAAAATCAAGCATTTATTAAGACATTAGCCTTCATTCACAGAATGAAAATGCCATTCCCTATTTCAGCCATTTTCTGGTTGGTAACAATGATGTTCCACAAAGATACAAAGATTCCATGTCCTGTCCTTTTTCTGTTTCCTCTTGTTTACTTTCAGGAGGTCGATGGTTTACTAAAAACTTTCCATTGCAGCTGATGTAATCCTGCTGTTCTTAAAAAATATTATTCAAATATTTTAAGTGCATCCACGTTTGGATGTTCATGGAAAATTGTGCTAACAAGCATTGTGTGCTGGAGTTCCGTGGAAATCCAGTTAAATCTGATGCACATCTCGCAATGAAGAAAACCCCTATTTTTATAGTTTGGCAGGTGTTTATTGCAGCTGTCTGTGAAGCAGCTTTAGGTTAATTTGCACCAGTTCAGACCAATTTCATCTCAACAGCATTTCGTCATCCTCTGAAATATTTTTCAATACTGGATCTTTTTTGTGGCTCCCCCTAACGGGTTTCTCTGTGATGTAGGTCTGGGGTTTCTGATGGGCTCATCAGAAGGTTAATTTTTGTGTTTCTTTTTATTTTCACGCAACGCATTTTCCACTGACTTGCATCAAGAGGTGATGTTTTCGATTTCTCTTTAGGCTTGCTACGGGCGCACGGATGAAGCCAGCGTGGCGAAGGTCAAAGAGCTGTACAACACCCTACAAATGCCAAAACTGTATCACACATATGAAGAGGAGAGCTACCAGCGGCTGCAGAAGCTCATCGCTCGGCACGCTCAGAACCTTCCCCACTCAATATTCCTCAACTTCGCCAAGAAGATTTACAAGAGGGACAAGTGAGGGATGGAACATCACAGGAAAGAACTGGGAACTATGATGTTAAAATCACAAGGGAGAAGTTTCAGACCAGTCTGAGCTGAACATGAGTATTTAAGTAGGTTTTCAGTGAGTTATGAATGTCAGGGATCAGGGTTAAAGGCAGAGGAAAGGGCATATTTACCCCACAAAATTCTCAATGCAGTTATTGTTTATGTTTTGACAATAATGTTGAATAAAGAGTTGTACTTTATTTGGGCTTTGGAATGATGTGTCTCCTGGGAGATTATTTCCTAAAACCTTTTTATAGTGTTTTTATGAAATGCCCAATTGTCTCAATTTTATTACGACTAATAAATTTTTTATGATCCGTCTTTTTTGCATCCTTTTTCTGGGCAAGAATAATGGACACCAAATACACTTGCTGAGCAAGAGAAATAAATTGTTAAACGGCCATAAATAATGGTCTGGTCTAGTTTGGTGCACATGGTGACCAGTGAAGGACATGTAAAGGATTGTCTCTTAATCTGCATCTTATTTTATCAATCACACAGACATTTTATCCCTTTTTAAAAAATCCTATTAATCCCAGTCAGAAATTCAGTTACAGTTGGACCAGTTTATATCAAGGATCATGTGGTATATAACAGTTATGAAATGCATTCAGAGAGCAATCTGTCAACAATGTTAATGTGACAGTAAATCAGATCACAATTAGAAAAGTGAAAGACTGATGGAAAATGGCCTATGTTCATCACATTCACAAGGTTTACATGAAACCATGTTGTTCAATGGCTGATATTAAAAGAATTAAACTGAAGCATTTTGTATTAAAAGCAGGGATATTACACTTTTTAATATAAAAGTTTTATTTCATGGCATAAACAATAATAAGAGAAACTGCTAATGTAACCAGTAGGTGGTCTGTAAAATGCTTCAAAAAAGGCTTTTTGCTTTTTGTGAAGCTGTGTCTTTATATATTAGCAAACATTCAAGTGGGAGGAAAACATTTGGGTGAAATTACATGTGTGATGACTGATCCTCAGCTATTCAGCATTCCTCATGTCAGGCCTTTTTTTCTTGAAGCAGATACAATTTCAGAAACCTCTTACTGGGCATGAAGAGAGAATTGGCCAGGCTGTTGCCAAGTCATATTTTTTTAAAATAAAGCCTATTTTGTGTAAAGAAGAGCATAAATAAAATTTATTTTTTTTGCTTCATCAGCTCACTGATAAAGTTATTCATGCAAAAGGAATCTCAAGCAAATGTTATGTGCACATTGTGTACTGTAAATTAGTTTACTTTTTATACAGTTTTGTATTCAGTGTTTTAATTGGTGCTATGTAAATTCCCACTTTTCTGAGGAACTGAATTTTAGTTTTCAATGGCTTTAAGAGTTTTTGTGATGTTTTCAAACATAAAAAAGGGGGGAAAAAACAAATTAAATATTTTGTCTGATTTTATTCACAATTGACCTAATAAATCTATGACATACTTAAACAAATTTCAGGACAATTATATATATAAAACTCTTTATTTAGATGTTTAGCATCAGTTATTTGAAGAAAATACGGGAAGAAACGCAATGTTATGACTTTCAGGATGATTATGCTGATACCAATAAGGGGTTGGCTGGGAAAAAGGAGGCGTTTCTGTGTTCTCGCGAGAAGACAGACGATAAGGCCGTTAACAACGAGAAGACTCCACATCCTCCCGGACTTGGATGTGAGAGAGACATAGGAGATGGAGACCTTCACCCATCTTTAAAGGAATCCGACGTGAGTCATTTTAATACTACATTTATTTGCATGCATGTCCGTATATTGTCTTTTTAAGCGTACCTGCTTTAACGAGTAATGTCAGAGAAATGTCATGATTTAACATGGTTAAAACACGTAGAATTCCGCTTGAGGTGGTGATATGTAGACTATGTAGGTTTAAATATATATCATTTAATATTACTGTACTTATATGTACGCATATTTGAGTTAGAACAGGGATAAAATAGAGGTTGACGCTGTAAAGCATAATATATTGGGCGTGTGGGCCTGTTTGAGAGCGATGCGGATGGATGTAGCCCCCCCCTCCTCCACCCATCCTCAGCCCAGGCTCCATCAGCTCTGTGGGATCAATGCAAACAAGGTTCTGCACGGGACCGTCCAAACACACGCAAAGGCAGGCAGCAGCTTATATTGTAGTTCCCTGGTGTACTTTATAGCTTTGCTGGCTTCAACCTGCATTCCTGAGAACTAACAGATTATTGAGTCATTTATGTTCCCGTTGCTGTGAAGGACAATATATATATATATATATATATATAATTTTTTTTCTGTATGTGAGTAATAGCCCTCGGTGGATGGGCTTTAAAAAGAAAAAGGCACACTCTGTGATGTGCTGATTATTTCATGCTCCAGTTACATCTGCGTTATGCTCCAGGTATTGGGGATTTTTTTTCTCCCCCTACAATCTTTTTCATTTGATGTTGCTCTTCCTTCCTTTCATCAGCTTGTGGCAGATGAAACACTATCGACTCATGATTACTGAGGAAGCTTTCCGATAAGATGTCAGTTCTATCTATCTACACGGTGCCATTCAAAAGCATTCGTATTCCGTCAGATTGTCCGGATGTTGTTACATTCCAATCATAAACTATTTTATGGGGACCATCACAAAGTGCGGAAGTCACTACATGTTCTTCCATATTTTAATCAATTTAATTAATAAACTGAGCTTGACTGCATCTTTTGACAACCCGGATCAATTGAAATGTGTGCATGATTGGACTGAATTTACTATATTTTAACAAAAAAGACGTGTTATGGACTGCTGCTATATAAATGAACTGAACTGAATTGAGTTGAAGTAGATAGAAAATTATTCATTCATTCAAGATAAAAAAAATAAAATAAACTCATAAAACTGGCATTACTCAACTCGGGATCTGACACCCCTAAATAATACAGTATATAGTGTGATCAATTGTCTCCAGAAGTCACTTAGTTAGTAAATGGTGTTCTGATTTGTGTATTCTCATTTTATGCTGAACATCCATTCCTAGCTGCCCAAACATGGTGGTGGCATCATCATCCTGTGGGGATACTATGTGAAGAAAGTCAGAATTGGTGACGGATGTTCACATTTACTATCCATTCAACCTGACTTGAAATGGGAAATACCGCAAGAGGTTTTGGTTTTCAAGTATTATGGCTCTGGAATGCAAATTCACACAACACTTTTCAGATTTTTACTTGACAAGTAAAGTTAGAAAACCATGCTTTCCTTTTAAAATATCCCAAAGTTTGTGGTTGTAATGTAACAATATGTGAAAAACTTACAAAGCACAGTGTTAGGAGAACTGAAGAATTTTATTATAAGGGTCTTGTATATATTTTTTTACAATAACATCAAAAATTAAAAATAACACAATATGTATGGTGGACACAGACTTTACAGAAACTGAAAAAAATGACAAGTTGTAAGAAATGTAATTGTATAAAATTAGTCATATCTTCCAAGTAATGTTCACATTTTCAGAGCACAAACATTAAAATGTGCCATTTTATTCTTTTCTAAATAAATATTAATGATTAATTATGTAATATTTTAATGGTAGCTTGTTAGATTGTGTTCTTTTTCAATGTCAGGGCAAAAAATATTAAGAGAGAATGAAAAACTTGTTTAAATGAAATGAAATTTCATGTTGAGCATGCCTCATGAGGGAGTCTTCTTGCTGTCAGTGTTTAAGTAGCTGTAAAAAAAAAAGGGTCCTGTGGCAGCCATGCGGTGGATAACAAAACCACTCAGAAAGTAGTTCATAATTCATGTTGATTTTGAAAAGGACATAAAATGAAACATGGTATTAATTTGAAAAAAGAAAAGTCTTAAAAATGATCTAGTAGAATATCTAGTATAATTCAAAAGTGGAATTCAGTTTCAGAAAAAGAGAAACATACGCAAGCAGTTGTTTCTCTTCAGGAAGTACAGGAAGCCTGGGTGGATTTGATAAGAAGATGGGTGAAAAATAAGACAGGGAAATCTTGCAGAATGTCTAAAAAAGTTCAAATGGTGTCAATCTGTTTATATGCCATGACTTGTCAACCCATTTTACTGTCAGAGTTTCAGCAATACAATCCAATGCTTTTGCAAGGCATAGAGGATATGCAGATATACAAAGAAAGAATAGAATATCCCTACTCGTGCATAGCAGAGTGTAATAAATAAGACATCATCAGATGTTATTTTCTCTGACATCAACAGCATGAGACAAAGTGTTCTCTGGAGACTTACTCTGTTGTCTGTAAAGCTGGATTTTAATGAATATGTTATAGTCCACGTCTGCTTCACTTCAATTCAGTATGAAACAAAGACACGTGTAGACACAAAAAACTGGTGTTTGGTGAGCCGAGTCTCCTCGTAGAAATGATTCATCGTGTGTCTCCTTTGATGTTGCAGGATCTTGGGAGTCAAGCCAAGATGTGACTTATGGTGCATCATAGACAGGATCCGTCCAGAATTCCAGCACCAGTTTCTATAGCAACAGAAGTATCTGAGAATTTTAAATAGTCCCATTCCCACGATGCAATCGTCCTCCCAGACTCCAAAGCCGCGGCGTTTCGACGCCAGCAGGCGGACCGCTAACTCAGCTGGGTCCAAGCTTCGTGGCTCTGGTCTTCAGAAGGAGAATAAAAACATGAACACAATCACCACCCCATCCCCAAGGCGGGCTGTTAAAGCCCCTGCTGCTTCCTCCAGGAGCAGGACGGCTGCACAGCCACGAGCTCCAATAATCCAGTCCAGACCGAGCTCTCAGAAACAAGGTCCCACTGCTTCCAGATTGGCCAAGCCCAAACTGAAGAGCACTCAGCCATCTGCGGCGACCCGGAACACGCCAGAGGTGGCTGCCCCTCCGCTGCCTCTCCCCTCCGTCCTGCCTCTGGATCCAAACTGCAACGAGCCAAGCCTCCCTTGCCTGTGCTGCGATGGGCGCTCCCCTCAGGACAACAACAGCATGTTCAACCATAACCACAACAACAACAACACCGTCTCCATCAGGCAGCAGCTGCAGCTACCTCCTCCTCCTCCTCCTGTGGTACAGGTGGCCCAAAAGCGTGATGGGACGAAAGCCAAAGAGCCGGTTCCCTCGCATGCGGAGCCCTCTGCCCAATCTGCTGCCAATCTGGGAAACGATGTAAAGAACGCAGATGAAAACGCAGACGTGGACAACAAGAAAACTGTAGATGAAGACGATGAGGAGGAAATGAGCAGCAGCAGAGATACTGCTATCGATGATGATGAGGACAATGAGACAGATAGTGATGATGACGATGATGACACCCTGGTGCCGTCATGCTGTGACTGCCCCCCATCCCTCTTGGAATTCTCACTCTCCTCTTCCTCTTCTTCATCCTCCACTTCCATCAGCTCCTGCTCTGATCTGGAGTCCGACTGTGCCGATCAGTGCGCTTCCATGTGCTTCTCACAGGACCAGGACCATCTGTCTGCTGCTTTGAACCCCAAAGACCAATTCCCTGAGTTCAAACATCCCTCATCTCTTCCACTTAACAAGAATCCTTTCTCCCTAACCTCCTGTTCCCCAGTTGCCTCTTCCTCCCCTGATGAGGGTTACCCCTCTGCGCTTGACTCCCCTTCTCCTGACTACTTAGGGGTAAAAGGCGACTCTGATCCTAATAAACTAGATTTACTTGACTTCCTAGAGTCTGTAGGGGAGTTTGGGAAAATGGAGCGCTTCAGCCAGGTTATCCAAGTTGCTCGCTGGGATTTGGAAGGGGAGCAACACTGGGATGTACTGAGGGATCGCCTGGATCACCTAGATCGTTTGGAAAAAGTGAACAGGGAAGTGAAGCTGTCTTACATTGCCAGACTTCACGAGAAGGGATTTGATCTGGAGGATCTGGAGGAGCAGGACCTCTCAGATATTATGGATGAAATGGGGAACATCGACATTCCCTGGAAGTTGTATAAAACCCGTGGTGGAACAATGGGGGAGTCTCAGGAGTTTTCAGATGCCGGAGTTGATCTCACCGCTCCGTCAGACTGTGAAGATCCCCTTGCTCCAGACTCCCTCACCCCTTCCCCCATTGAGCCGCCACCCAGACCCCCCAAGCCTCCTGCCCGTCATGCCAGCGTGAGCTCTGATCTCCACACCTACATCAACATCAGCAGAGAGACCACCTCCATGGCCGTCGCAACCTCCCCCACCTTGTCGACTTTCTCCCCCAACTCCTCTTCACCCACATTCTCAACATTTCGATGTGAGAAACCCCTCCCTCCATCGCCGCCATCCATCCCCCCTCTCCCTCTCTCCAAACCAGTCCCCTACCTCACCCTCTATACCACTCCTTCCCCACCTCCGTACATTCCCACTCCAACCCCACCCATCCCTCCACCTCGAAAGCGACACCTTGCCAGGAAGGAGGCCCAGCGCCTCGCTGCTCTTCAAGCTGAACAGGAACGAACCCCCCTCTCTCTGCCACCACCCACCACACGCCCTCCACCATTGCCTCCTCCACCTGTCATCTCAGTGTCTTGCTCCTTCTCACCCCCTGCCATACCACCACCACCTGCCCTTCCCCCTCCGCCCTCCTTCCACACATTGGACGTGGAGATCCGGAAGCTGCTCATGCTTGCCGGACTGACCCAAGCCGAGCTCCTCAAACTCAGCCCTGAGCTCAGTGTCTGCGTTGGGGAGCTGGACGATGAGGAGGAAGCAGATAATCACTTTACATCCAGACCCCTGGAGTCCAGAGAGTTCAGATTACAAGACAGGGAGGCAGAGAAGGAGAACGACACAGGCAAAGTGGGTGGAGATGGAAAAGCATCTGAGGACGGCCATAAGGAGGGGGAAAGCAAAGACAGACAAAGGACCACCTCCTTCACTGAAATTGCAAGAAGAAGAAAGAAGAACACTGTTTTGGTAACAGATCATTACTACAGCACAAGTTTTAATAATCCACATGAAGCAACAGTAAAGACTTTCTCCTATTCAAGTGAGCTACCAGATTCTCCTCCGCCTCCTCCACCTCCTCGTCCTTTACCTCCCATCCCACCTTCCTCAGCGCCCCTCAAAGTCAGCACTTTGCCTGCTAATTCTGAGCAACCTGAGCGCTTTGATTGGCTTATAGCATTCACACCCGAATGTGAAGCCCCACCACAGCTCCCAGTACAGGAGAAGAGAAAATCCACCACTGAAGTCCCAAAGAAGCTCGGTTCATCAGGCTCGTCTCCAGGCTCTGGTCCAAAGGTGACTACGTTTAAAGAGCTTCGTTTCCGCAACAAGAGCACCGCCCCTCCCACAAAGGTGATCACCGATCCCGAGCCCGACCCCACGGTCATCACCCCCGACCCAGATATACTCTACAACTTGAGGTGGAGGAGGGAGAAGGCTGGTAGTGACGGCAGCCAGTGGGAGTACACTTCACAGGCCCAGGCCCTGTTCATGCAGCCGCCCCCAGCCCTCACCTCCATGGCCGCCCTGAAGGAGATGCTGCAGAGAGCTGACAAGGAGGGTGGACAGCTGGAGTTGTGCCCGTCGCAGAAGATCGGCTGCTCAGTCAGTGACAGCAGCCTGTGGAATGTAGGCCAAGACAGGCAGATGAGGGAAGAGATGAAGGAAAGGAAGATAGAGAAAGGAAAAGAGGAAGTGGAGGTGAGAGGCCGGGCTGATGGAGGGAGAACTTTTGAATCGAGAACTTCGGGTGAGTACGACTTTCACGAGCCAACAAATAACTAACAAGACCATTGTAATTTAATACAGTTGAAAACCTTGAAGTGATTTCTCATGCTCACACAGAAAAGTGGTCTTAGTTTTAAATTCACTTCCCACTGAGCCTCAAAAGCATTTGCAAAGAACCAATTCGATCTGTAGATACTTTATGACCAGCAGGCAGTGAAAATGGCACACGTTGTTCCAATTTCTTTACTTCAATCTATAACAAAACAGCTTTTCCGTAGCAACAAGCCTTGTTGAACAGTCTTTTAGCTACAAGCATACTAAGATTTTTTCAGAAGTATTCTTATCCTTTTCAGTCTATCACGTTTTGTTATGTTGCATCCAGAAAACTTCAGTATGTTTTATTGAGATTTTATGCGACAGACCACCATAAAGCAGTGCATGTGTAATTTTGGAGATAAAATTACACATTATCCAGATGATGCCACCACTGCCATGTTTCATGGTGATGTGCAATGTTAGTTTTTATTCACGCTCAACCTTGCGTCCAATCCAAAAATGTTTGATGTATTAATGATTTGTTTTAAGTATCTGGAAGCACAACATGAAGAGATAAGGAGTTTTTCAAAATCCTGTTCATTTATGTGTCCATTACAAACTGTAAATTAAAATTGAGGTGATAGGATAATGAAAAGAGGAAAGAGGGGATAACAAACAGGCGGATAGGCTGCATTCTCATATCCTCGGTCATGCAGAGACTATTTCCTTGGACATTTTCCTGTCTCGTAATAGAAAAACCAAGATGGATGAACATGTTGACTCATTAATGGTAATGGTACATTGAGCATGACTCAGAGGGAAAGTAAGGGTGATGTGATGGATGGCTGATAATGAGGGGTACACAGCGAGCGTTTGGGAGTGAGGGAAGCTCGGGAGTGGAAGATGAACGGCCGTGAAGATAGATGAGGTAATATGAGATAAAAGAGGTGGTTGGAAACTTTCCAGCCAGCCCATCCTCCACTGGTTATCGAAGTGTGATTTCATCACAAATGTATTCAATTATTTATAATCTCTTCATTCTCAGGGTTGGGGGATAATGGGAGAGCACTAAAGTCAACTTTTATTCTTACGTTTTCAGTTTTCTTATTTTCCTAACTGGATTCCTACTCAATCTGGAAAAGTATGGAATTTGATTTCATTATTTTCCAAGTCTGAGAAGGGTAGGAAAAAAAGCAAAGAAGAGTAAAGAAAAATACATGCATTTCCTGGCTTTATTATCACTATTACTGTCTAAAAGTGCTTCTTCTTTGCTATGTCCTTTCTTCCCTGGCTTAGTTAAATTTATTATTGATCTAGGTATATCAAGGATAACCTTTTCATATTGAGTGATGTTGCTTTTGATAGCTTTCTCTCTCTGATTGAACCTACTATCATCGACGAATCCTTTTAATGACATTATGATTTAAAAACAGCTTTTTCTATTTTCTCAGATTGAATTTGCAAGATAGCAAATACTTTTTTGCACATTACAAACTGATGGGTTTAATTGCCATCAGTTTATAATGTGTTGGATGGCTGCTTCCCTGTATCCACAGAATCATCCATTATGAAAGTTTATTTTAATTCTTTAAGATCTTGGAGTGAGATATAAATTTGATAGGTGTCCGACTGATGCAGTAGTGTTGATCATTTTTCCTACCGCTCATGGAGAAATGAACAAGTTGTTTTTTCCTGAAATGTATGTATTTAGAGGAAAATGAAACAACTTATGAAAAGGCGCATACACCTTTAAGAGCCAAAGGGGTGGATCTCTGTGTACAGGCCAATTGCTAAGAGTTTTGTTTTGATAATAGGAAGTAGCATATATGTTGACTTCAGTTCAAAGGGAGCTCAAGTCTAAACAAGGTACGACTTCTCTCAGCTCTATTTTTAGCCTGGCAGAAAACTGTAGTGCCACTGCGAAGCTACAGAGCCGAGGTTAGAGACTGAAGTGTGTTATCTCTGTCTACTGACTCAGCATTCATACGCTGACTGCTGTTACTGCTGGGGAGGACAGGAAGGTAGAAGCAGGGGAGGAAACAAAGGAGAAAACTGACAGAGGGAAGGTGATCTGGAGATGACGCCGCACTGCAGAGAAGTTTAAAATACTTGGAGTAGTTTATGGAGTCTAAACATTTACTATCTTCATACACTTTTCTCAAGCAAGTGATAGAAAGTGAAATAACACAGTGTTTACACCCCATCAACTTGTTTTAGTTTGCATCAAGACAAGCAACTTTAATGTATTCATCAGAATTTTGATTTTATTTTACATATCTGAAAGATGTGACATGGAAATGTTTTCAATACCTCTGACTCTGCTTTTTCTAATTTCCTGGTGCTGTGATTGCAGCTGCAAGGCCTCTGTCTCTATCAGCTTCTAGGAGCATTGTTTTGGATATTATTGTGTGCAAAATGGTTCAGGCACAGTCAGATTACTGCTAGCATCGGGGACCAGCATTTTTCAAGTTTTATCCCAGATTCCTAATTGCATTTAGGTCTAGACTTTTACTGAACTGCTAGTATTTCTATACCTCATTTAACAAGGCGCACACCTTCTAAAACGTTCCACTTTTAACTTATTACTCCCTGTGATATTTTTTCCAAAATTACAGCTGGATTTATTCTGAAATGAAATTGCACACATGTATCCCTTAGAGCAATTGGGGGTGCTAGATTTTATTAAGCTAACTAAATCCATATGCACACCATAGTTTAAAAAACAAACAAAAAACAGTTTGAAAGCTAATTATTTATTTCCTGCATTTGTACACTTATTGACTACTTTGTGTTGGTCTATCACATGAAACCCCAGTCAAATGCTGAGGCTTTTTAGCATTTATTTATTTAAAATCCAAAATCTAAAGACTTCTGTTCAAAGCTGCCATCTGCTGGTCATGAAATAGAATTCAGGATTAAGTCGCTGCCAGATTTTCTTTCATTTTTGTCTGGACAAACAAAAAACGCTCAAACGATGTCCTCACAGCTGTTCTTAACATTTGCTTACCTGCAGTCTGAACATCACATCTGGGGCAGGTTGAGAGCCACAGACACACTAACCCTTATTTAAAGGAAGTGGAATTGATCTTAATAAATTAGCCTCTCTGGCTCTTTTGGTCAGTTTTTAAATGTGAGTCAAGTCTAAGTCCTGCACTGTGTTATTAGACGATGGAAGCTGAAATACTGTTAGAATTGTGCATTTTTCTCCTGTTTTACACTAACATTCTCTACATCTCTCTCTCTCTCTCCTTCCCATTTCTTTGCCACATTACCACTTTGTTGTTTTTTTTTCTCACCCATCCATTCCACTCGGTTGTATCCATTGTATGTCCATTGCTTGGCTTTATGTCCGCCCTATCCTGACTAATATTTTTCCGCTTAATCCCCTGAACTGAACAGTTTCCTCACCCCCGCTGTCCCTTGCCCGGTCCCCCCAACCCTACTTCCTGCACTCCACCCTCCCTCCCCTCCACCCAGACCCCCATAACTCGCAGCTCCTCGCAGATCGGTGGTCCTCCGACAAACAGTGGGGTCCTGCTGCTGCAGGCTCAGCTTATATCCACAGAGACGACTCCAGCTCTCTTGTAGGCTCTGGATTTGATGATTCCCTGGCTGATTTCCGCGCAGACTCTCCTCATTACTACAGAGACATTTTCAGCGAAAACACACATTCAGCTTATAAGTATGTCAGCGATTCCAAAACCAACACGGGGGACGTTGGGTCGAAGTGTAATTTTGACTCACTCTACTGCAGCGATTCGGAGAAGCGAGGCGACACCCACGCCTTGCTTGGTGGCACCTCCGGACCGCAGGGCTGCACCACTCCATATAAGAATGTAGATGTTATGATGAGTTACCCAGACGGCTTCAGTGCTGTGGATTCGCTGTATTCAGAGAGGCGCTGCCGTGCAGACGATAGCAGCATTAAGGCCAGAATGTCCAAAGAGCTTCCTCCCCTCCCCACATGCTACCTGTACCACCCTAAAAGCTGCCCGCTCCACCGGGGCGCCCCTCCGCGCCTCTCCCCCATCGGCGCCCTCTCCCCTCCCCAGCGCTCTGGAGCTCTCCCGCTCTCCCGCCTCAACTCCCCGCTCTTTCCCCGTTCACACACCCTTCCTGCCCTCGCTGCTCCCCTATACTACCCCAACCTCTACCCTCCCATCCCACCCAGGGCGCCCCCGCTACCCCCTAAGCTCTACCAGGGTCCTCCGCAGCCACATGTGGCGAGTAAGAATCTGCATTTCACAATTTTTCTGTCTTTTTTTTTATTATTATTGTTTTGCTAGACATTTAACTTGTGCATATTTCACTCTGGAGTGGGTGTTCCCTTTTTCAGCTTTGAGGGAATTTTCCAGATTTGAAAGTAACTATAGCTATTTGTGATATCAGAGGGCAGCTCCCTGCAGGTCATCTGATATGTCCTATCTCCACTCTTCTTTCAAATCTGCAAAAAGGGCCTTCAGACGGGGAACAGCTGGTCCTGTCACAGCGTGTCTACAGTCACTCTGCTCAGTCTCTCTCTTTGTCCTCCCCTGTCTGTTTGTCTGCGTTGGTTTGTTCTGGATTCTCTCCTTGTTTTTCTTCTGTTTCTGCATGATGTGTTAAAATTGACACATGCATCTCAGCCAAAGCAAACCCACAGCACAGTAGATCTTTAAATGGAATTGATTTTTAAAGTGTTTACTTTGTTCCTTGTTTCCCCCACTTTGATAACAGTTACACCTTCGTATACAGTGGATTTTAAAACGTCTTTCCACCCTATTTAAAATGCCAGGGTGTTTATCATTTCAGAACCTTTCTACATTTAATACCTTTTATTTTTTAAAGGTTTTTCAAACTTGCTGATTTTTGAAAAACAACATTTTAGGGCCAGGTGCAGTGGATAAAAAAAGGAAAAATAACAATGTAGTTGCAGAGGTTTGCACACTTTCTTCTAACTATGTAAACATCTATGCAACCAAATTTCTTAGTATTATTATTTTTTTTAAAGATTACTGTTTTTTTATTTAATTTTTGAGTCATAAGGATTACAGGTCAATTTAAAGGTGGAAAATGGTCTGAAAGGATTTATTGTAGTTCTATTTTTCACGTTGCAAAACCATGGCATTTTAATACAGCCATTTTATAGACTTTCTACATCCACTGTATGACTTTGTATAATAAGTATTTAAATCAAAAGTTCATGTTCTATAAATACCAGTGTATTCACAGCACCTCTGTTTGCACATTTGTTATTTTACGTCCTCTTATTTTTGTGGTAACAACAACAGTTGTTTCTTTTTAGCTTCTTGTTTGTTCAGGTTTCCTTACTGTAAGTATGTAGAATGTTTTAAACATACTCACAAAAACCTCTGACTTCATGTCATATATTCATTGAAGAAATTCATAGATGAACATTTCTACTCTGTTTCTGGAACCTCACAAAATCTAGAGCTTTATTTTATTCTTCCTTTACTAATAATGTTGGGATATATTGAAATTTGGACCTCGAGAGTAAATAGTTTGAAACCTAATAACAGCTCTTGATGTAAAGTTATTGTTTACATCTCCACTGTTGTACATTTTCTTTGTAACCAGATCTAGAATAAAATGTCTCCAGCGTATATATTATTAGGGAAATATTACAGGCTGCTCGTGTCTCACCAAGAAACTTCAACAATAATTCTTGCTCTTCACAGTAATAAAATGTAGCTGTGTGTTCAACTCTCTTGCACATATTAATTGGCTCTCCCCCAGGAGAAACACTTACTTCTCCAAGTTGAGGTTATGCTTTGCTCTGCTGGTTGCTGGGAGACCAAAGTAAGTTGGGGGGGTTTTCAAGCTTCAATTTAAATGCAATATTAACCTCAATACAATCAACAAAACATTAAGTTAAAAAATTACGTTATAATATTTGGACTTTAATAGTAGCAGAGAAAATGTTGTTTGTTTGGATTCAAAACAGCAGATTTTCCAAATTTGCAACAATTTAGCCACGGTTTTATGGGTGGTGGAAGTTAGCAAAATTAACTTCAGTTGTTAATTTCTAACTGGTCTTCAGTAGACTTCCATCACATTTACATGCAAATAATTTCTAAAATCTTCTTTTTTAGGGTGATATTTGTGGCTCTACATGTGATGAACTTAAGAGAAAATCACACTTTGCACAGTTTTAAAAATGTAACTCCAAACTGCTGAGACTGACTGTTATAATCACTGTGAGACTAACAGGAACTCTCTTAGCTCTTTTGTAAATTACGTTTAGGTTTTTGCTTTTCTTTAATTTAAAACCCAACTCCCTTGCAAAGGATAATGTTTGTAGTTTTGAAAGAATCACAATAATTATTGGAGGCCAGACATTCACGCTGGAAGTGCTTTGAGTGAAGCTTTAGGAGTTTGTAAGATTTCAGGAAATCGTTTTATGAAATCTATGATATGAACTGGAAGCATTAAGTGAATCAGTATGATTAATTTCCTGATAAATTTGTGAGCTGAGGTTGATGCATGGGCTTCTGTTTAACTCTCAAGCTGACGAGAAGCCATCATTACGGATTCAGATGTAAAACAACCTCGCTACTGTGGCTCCAACACTCTCGGGATGTGCTCATAAAGCACCATCTGCTTACATCTGCCTAATTTCACTTAATAACACTCATATGTTAGTTTTGCTTAGAAATTGAAGCTGTAAGTAATTATTTTCTTTGCCGCCGCAAGCAGTCCACAGCGTCTCGTTTGCCGGCTCCGTACAGAAGATAGACGTTCCCTGGATGGGCGAGGATGTGGAACGTTCAGTGAGGGGTCTCGGCCTTACCTCTCTGTGCATGCAGGAAAAGAAAGGTGTTCGTTCTCGCATCTGTCTCGTTTTTTTTTCTGTACTGCATATAAACTTATCACCCAGTTCCTATCTTATTGTTTCTTCTCTTCAGCTCTGGTCAGTGGAGTCAGTGCTGCAGTGGAGGCCATCTTGGCTCAGTTCAGTTCTTCTCGCACCATAGTCCAGAAGGTCAGTCCCTAAAGAGCAGATTTAGTTACTTTGTTCTCTTTGCATGTGTGTAAATGTATAGATACGGGTTTTCAAAGTGGATAAGCAATTTTAAAACTTAATAAATTAGAGTGTTTTGAGTCATGCCCACAAAAACAAGAATGCTTTACCATACATGGATGAGGACCCTGCAGTGCAGTCTTGAAGTCAGTCTCTCTGTGTGGCTGTAGAAAAATAACCGATTGTTTTAACAAAAACAACCTTCTTTCAAAGGAAACTGTTGAATGAATGTGTGGTCACTTAATACACACACAAAAAGGGTCTAAAAACCACTTTCATTACAAAGATCATACACAGTTCATGCCTTGGCTGGTACAGACTACTTGAACAGGGAGTAAAGATCCAGACCACATGGAGATTGTGAGCATTGTTTGTGAGCATAAAGTTTGTGATGTAAGAGAATGTTTATGTCAATTATTATCCGTTGGAGCATTTTTCTTCCTCTGTGTATGGCCTAAATAAAGCTAATGAAGGAGAAAGGGTTTGACTAAAGCTGCTGTTCGAGTACTTTGACTTCTCTTCAAACCACAACATGTGCAACATTAGCTGGAAGAGGCTTTGGAGAGGCAAGCAAGCTGTTATTGTGAGAAAACTAAGGACTTATAAAGTTTGAAAGGGGTGACAGAAAAATGTTTTGACTGCTACGTTACTCGAGAGCAGGTAACAAGTAAAACACAGAGATTATGAGGAAAATGTGAGATTTTCTCCATCTCTACTTGATTTCCTAAGCTAAAGTTTCCTAATCTAAAGTTTTCTGGTGACTCGTTTTGGATAAGATGGAAAGCTCACTAAATAACATTTGTTGAATTTCATCAACAAATATTTCCTTCAAACACTTGTCCATGAATTGCTTATTTCACTCCTTTTCCTCTTGAGCATTTCTGTCCAAACACGTCTTTTTCAATCGCTGCAAACCTTTTAACTCATCCAATTCCATTTCCCTCCCCTCCATGTTCACCCCAGGCTTTATCAGGAGACAGCGCCATAAATCCATCTCTTGGCCGTCTAGTGCTGCAGTGCCTCTGCCCCGCCCTGCACAATTTGCTGACCGACGGCTTGAAGCCTCACCAGAGTGATCTGATCGCAGGCCGAAGGCCAAACTCGGCCTGGAGCCTGGTGCAGGCCACAACGAGGACAGGTAGCATCCAAAACCTCAAATGATTGGACGGTTTCTGGCAGCTGTCCTGGAGTCCCCCCTCCCCCTACTCCCCGGTTGATGATGATAAACTTCAATTTTATATTTCTCCCTCATCTCTGTAGATTTTTTTTTTTACTGTTTAAAATGCTGAACAGAGTAAACCAGCTGGATGCAGATATTGATCGTTGTATCAGTGCCAAGCTTCACAGCAGTATTTCAATCATCTGTCTTCCTCTTTTTCCCTCTCATGCTCTCTCACTCAACCATTTCTGCAAGGTCCCAAAACTCAAGCCTTATTTAACCTACAAATCCGGGTTGGCGAGCTGCCGCAGCTGAGGCACAGCAAGCAGAGGTTCAATGCATTCCTGCTTGGTCTGCTAAAGTAAGGAATAGCTCTTCTTACCTAACCCTGTGTAAGAGTTTGACATTCTGTCCTCTGGAAATGTTCTTACCACAACTGCTTATATCATTCTCCTTTCCCTGATTTTTCTCTTAAAGCACCAAGCTTCTAGATTTCTGGCTGTCTCATCTTCAGTCTTGCGGCGGTAAGTTTCTAAACCCTTAACAGATCTGGCTGTTGCTATGTTATGACATCTTGAGTTTCAACTAACAAAATGTATTTCACTGGAATTTTGTGTAATAAACCAGCAAAAAGTAGCAAATACATTTTTTTAAATGCAATTTGTATTCAGTCCTCTTTACTCTTAACAGAAGATGTATTTTAAATAACATTTCACCACTGAAAAAAATTCTCCTTTTGCAAGCAAGCATCTTCTAAAACCCTGATATTTCTCATCCTCAGATGTGCTGGAGGCATATTACCACCCTACTTCCTTTATGCGTCTGTCGCTGACCACCTGCTGGCCTCTTTTTGAGGAGCTGCTCCTCGTGCTGCAGCCCCTCAGCCTGCTCACCTTTAACCTCGACCTGCTCTTCCAGCACCATCACCTGGAGGCGGATTCTCACAGGCCTGAGATGCCCAGATCTCCCCACCAGGAGGCCGGACTCCAGACGTCCCCTCAGGCCCAACTGAAATCCCCAGCTGGCAGATACATGGAGAGCCTCTTGGAAGTGGACTTTGGAAACCCAGAGCGTTCACCAAATACAAATTCTTCACCGATTTTAAACAATGGCGGATCAGAGTCATCAACAAGTACAGATTCTGAACCTGTGAAGGCTTCGCCTAGATTTGGGCAAACAAGTCCACAGCTGCTGTGGGTGCAGGGAAAGGAAATCGAAACTTTACCTCTTTCTAATGTAGATGAAGATAGTTTTACCCATCAAGCAGGACAGGTCAGTGTTTTATCATCCACCGCTTACAACCACTTGTGGTGTTGTACAGTTCTCCCAAGTGAACTTTTGTTTTTCTTTTTTTACGGTATCTATAGGTGATCCAGCAGAGCTGGGGAGCTGTGATACGCTGGGGAGGTCGGCTGAGCCAGAACCTGGCCGACTTTAGCCTGTCTGCCGTGAAAACGGAGGAGACAAACCCCGATAGTCCTGGTTTCCAGGACCAGACAGGAAGTGACTATTCCCCCGTCAACGGCGCTCAGGTTCCCTGGAGTTTGGGGCGACTTTTCGGAGCCTCCAAAAGCCCTACGGGTCACACACCACCAACCAGGTGAGCCACTGTCTTCACTGAGTACATCAGCACAGAAAAGGACCTTCTTAGGAAGAATGAATATAAACTAAGCTTTTGCCCAGTATGTAGACGGGCTAAATATTTTTGAACACTTTTTGGGTATTAAAGAAAGAACACAATTCTTCATGTCACTGAGGACAACATCCTCATATAATCTGCATATAGCAATCAAGTGAAATTGGAACTTTTATCGTTTTCTGCCCACAAAATTGAACTGTATCTTATGACCCTACGTGTCTGATTCCTCCCATCCACAGGCGTCCCTCTCAGTGGTTGGCTCCCGGTGTCACGGCTCTGACCCGGATAGTGAGCAGCAGTTCCACCCCAACGCTACGAGGAACCGCTGAACTTCAGGAAGGAAGAGACGTGGAACCAGAGAAAACAACGGACGCCACAGAAATTAAAGAAAAACCCAGACAATTCAGGTAGAGTACAGAAACTCTGCAGATTCGCACCAGAGCCGCCTTTTCAGCTTGAGCTGCTAGAGAGGCAGTTGTTATTTACTCGTTAAATTTCCATTGAATTTGAAAGACGTGTTTTGTTATATTTTAGAACCTTTAAAAACGACTCAAATTGAATGAAATATTTAGTTGGTAAAAACATTTTTAACCCTAGACTATGAAAAACTCATGGTGATGCCACAATCTCAAGTTAATGCCTCGATCACACCAGTTTATTACATAATGAAACTGAGTGTGATATGTTACCCTAAAGCTTTTTATGGTAGAGAGAGGATGTGAAAACATGTCTACAAAATGTTGACAAATATTAATTACCGCCAGTGTGCTTATCAACAGTGAAATGAGTCATGTAGGGATATTGACTTAAAGAGCCACTAAGAGAGGAAGAAGAAATGTATAAAGCCAGATTACATTTTGTTTCTTAATGACTGTCCTTTCGCTTGGAGGAAAATGGAGAACCTTGTAAGGCTGTGAACGCCTTCATTATCATGATGATGTGAGGAAGCTTGGCTGAAGGAGAGGATTGGGGATTACAAACCTTATAGGAATGGGCCAAAATTCAAGCAAACTATAGTAGGAAGCTTGTGGGGCAGAAACAAACAAACAAAAAAACATGATTTTTTTTACCCAGTACCAAATACTCAGGAAATGTTTACAATCTTTGACTTTAAAGAAAACTCACAAGATAAAAAAAAGGTCTGAGTTTAAATTTTATTTGATATCAAAGAAAAATCAAAATAGGCTAAAACTTATATCAACATATTGGATGTTTATACAAACCAAAGTACCACAATAAAAAGACAAACAAACCCTGATTGGTGGATATTTAAATAACACGTTTTGCCATTTTGTACATGAAATAAAAACGTCAAATTTAGATTACCAGTTATACAAGAGGATGGACTAGGCATGGGAAAAGCAATAAAGACAACTTAGTCTGAGGTAAACCAAGGCATGTCTCAGCTCTCTTTAACCCTCCAGGAGCCCCGGTGGGTGTAGCAGAGATCAGAATAGCTGCAGTTATCATTTCTCTCCTTGAAGGACGTTCACCGACTGGTGACTCATCACTCTGACCGGTCCTGGTCGTGACTCATCCGGTCCTGCTTCATATGCTGACGGTATATCGTTCTCGTGGCTGTAACCGCTCTTCTGCTGCAGGTCCGTTCGAACGCTGTGTGACCACGCCGGAACCGGCGCCGAGCTCAGCTTCTGCAAAGGCGAAGAGCTAGTGGTGCTGGGAGGCGTCGATCAGGACTGGATTCGATGTCGTCAGGGAGACAAGGAGGGGCTGGTACCCATCGGCTACACCTCGCTCATCATGTGACGTCGGCGCTGTAACTTCTGCACTAAAATCCATATTATATTAAATAAATATATATAAAAATATATACATATTAAAGATATTTTAAGTGAGTCTGGAGGGTTTATGGGAAGGTCGCACTACTCTGAAAGGGATATTTTACGTGGGTTTGAGTTGAGAGCGTGACGCCATCTGCTCCGCTCTGCTTTCATCTCCAGTCCTCTCCTGTTGTGAACGTATGGGGCTTTTTTCCCATTAAAGCTCATACTGTTTGGTAGCTAATGAGTTTAAGTAGCAGCAACACAGCAGATGGCGTGACGTAATGACTCGACTCAAATTCAAACCATTATAATATTTAAGTGAAGTGTCCCTTTTAATGCTTTTCTTCCATTCCTGCGCTCCACGTCAGCTGCTGATCTGAAACCTGACGGCGGGGGGCAGACCCTGTCCAGTTAACGTGTTCAATTCAACATCTTTGGAGCGGTCAGCTTCAGCGCTGCAGCTGGCGGGTCATTGAGCGAAGAAAAGATGCTAGAGTACTGCGCCGCAGCTCCTGTTTGCATACTGCGTGTCGATGTGGTGAATTGTAGCTGTGTAGGTCCGTGTTCCCTTATCAACCTCTCATCTCTGGCCCGGTTTGTGTGTGTTTCTGAGATTCTAGTAGACTGTATAATTATACATATATAAATTATAATAAATCCATGTGTATAGCTATATTAACTGAGAGGAATTTTACCAAGGCAGATAAATAGGAAACAAAAATAAGTGAAACAGTAAAGACTCTGACATTATTGTGAGTTTGAGTGATGGGAATGGATTGATCCATCTTTACACGTGCAACTCGCCTCACGCATTAAGTAGATGTCCTGCAAAGTAAATTCTATGTTTTAATCATAAGATCCAGCACCTTCCTTTATGCGTGCTTTTTGTGTTGCAAATTTTTTGCCATACATTAAGGTGCAAAAGATCTTTTTCAAAGCACTATATCTTTAAATTTTGCTCCAGCTGAGCCAGACTTTATTGTAATCTTAGTTTTCTTGGTCAGTATTTCTCTGGGCTTTTGAGGTTTTTTATTTATTTATTTATTTTTTAGGTGTTCTTTGAATTTAGCATGCTTTTTCACTCAATATCAATTTTAACTGATAATTCAGTTTTTTTTATCAAAGCACTTTCCTCTGACGTACAGTGCCTTGGAAAAAAAGACAATGTTTTGTAGACCTAAACGTGATCCTGGGTTCTACGGGTCAGATTTTTTCTAATTCTTTTCAGCAAAGTCACTCAAGGTCAAACTTTTTGGACGGATTTGGACTGTAATTGTCCATTTTCAAGTCTTGCTACAGATTCTCAATTGAATCTAGGTCTGGGCTTTGACTGGGCCATCATAGTATAAATGTGTTTTGCTCCGGACAGGTTTTCCTCCAGCTATTTTCCCGTCAACACAGAATAGCATCATCACAGCATGATGCGCTTCAGTGTTGGAGTGGTGTATTCAGAATGATGTGCAGTACCACACATTGTGTCCTGCATGTAGGTTAAAAAGTAAAATTTGGTCTCTTCCACATATTTGCCGTATATACACACTTTTTTCCGTTAGATTCTGTAGTCTGCTACAAGGTCTGGATAGAAACATTTGAAAGAAAAAAAAAAGCAGCCAAGGTCCAAAGAAAATTTCTAATAAGGACAACTTTTAAAAAAATTACAGGAAAGTCTGGCTCCTTGGAAGGCAAGCGTAAAGGAAACAAAGGATGACTCAAGGCTTTTGCAGTACTGTAATTTTCTGAAAAATGATTACATATAGCTCATAAAGTTTAACACTGAATGCACTGTAGTGTAAGCATGAATGCTTTGAATGAATGACACATTGATATAACCCTCCCAGTGGTGAAATATGAGACAAAGCAATCTGTAGCTCATCTTGTGGTTTGAGAAACAACCTCACAAAAACATGTTCAGCTCTTGTGTAACACTATCTGAAATGAAATATGAATGCAGCGAGAGGGGGAAAAAATAAGAATGCTTGAAGTGATGTAAAATGCTGCAGTGAAGCTTATAGGTTTGGTGGCTGCTCCTCAGCTTTTGTATTTATCTTCCTGCCAGGTCTCCTGATCATAATCATTGATATTAATGATAGTGGTGATGGTGGAAGTGGTTTGTTCGTGCTGACGCCACTCGTATGAAACCCGTTGCTTTGCGTCATATTTATATATTCGTTTATCTCTGGATTCTAGATGTGTCGACGACTATGCATATGCTTAAACGTTGAGCCGTTTTGTTTCGAAGTCATCGTTTTTAGTTTCGTGCACAACTGAGGCATCGCGAGATATCTTAAACTCTAAAGATACGAGACGAGAAGAGACGAGAAGACGTCTGGATTTGGTTCTGTAGGAAGGTTTCTTTTACCACTGACAAATCAGGGAGAGCTCGATTCTTCAAAACATCCTTGTAGATTCCGTGTACGCCAGTGCCATGTAGCATGACATTACTGGCGCTACAGCAAAAGTCCAGTAGCAGTAAATGACACCACTACATGCTCATACTGTAAATAATTATCATAATAAAACACCATCAAATGGATAGCTATAAGAAATCTTCAGATTGAATATTATTGGACAAAGTTCATTTAGATTTTTTTATGTGAAAGCCGATCATTTATTGGATGTACTATTTATTGATTCCAAGGTGTATGAAAAGGAACAGCTCTCTATCTGTATGGGTTCTGAAAGCGTGATGGTGTGAACATGATGGTGGTGTGTGTGTGTGTGTGTGCGCGTGTGTGTGCATATGGAAGTGAAAGTAGAGATGATGTGAGCACTTTCATGTGTCAGCACATCCTGCTGTTTCGCTGTGTGTGTGTAACAGAAAGCCTCCTTCTCTTTCTCTCTCTCTCTGGTGTAACGTAGCCTGTAGACATTTCCAAGTCCCACTGTTGCATATAGTTGCGTGCCCCTCTGGTGTCGGTCAGTTGTCCACCTCCTGCATGTGCTTGTTTGTAAATACACTCAATAAAAATCATCTTGTCAAATCAAAACCGTCCAGCTGTTTGATTCGCACGTCATACACAATACCTCACATGGAAATCCCTCTTTGATACTAAAGGGTTTTATCCTGGAAGGATAGTTGAAATAGTTCAGATCAAAGCTAACAGTATTTAAACCAACTTTTAATTATTTTTTTTTACCACATATCTTTATTGAATATAAAGCAGATAAAACAGATTACCTCTGTCTCACTTATCATGCAAGCCTTCAATGTGTAATTTAATTTCTTCCAACTTCAGGAAAAAAAAAACTGTTTTCCTGAACCAGCTTGAAACAGAAGGAGGATTTGGATAAATTGTCATCTGGCCAGCAGAGATGTAAAGGCAACAATCTCCCTCTGGGTGTATCTGAGTGGAGTTGACTCAGCTGGGGTCCCAGAAGTAGCAGCCATGGAGCAGGACACTAAATATAATCCCATTATGGGGAATTCTGCCTTAAAACAACCAGCCTAAAAATCATGAGGCTGTGGCTCAGGATTTTCTAACATTTTTTTGCAAAAAGAAATGCATATTTTAAATTTCATTCTGCCACATTTTATATATTTTTTCCTCATAGACTTATTTCTGAGTCTTTCTAAAATAAAAACATGAAGGAATGTACCACTCCTCAGTCTGCGAGATAACCTGTACAACAAATGGTTCATAAATATTGATGTAAAATTGCAAAGGTTTCTGAAATTCTATCAGCCAAATTGTATTAGCTGATACAATTTCTGAAATGGTATCAGCCATGAATGAGGGACAGCTCAGGTTTATTTGAAGAGTGGTTCCGTTGGATTCATGAGCTGTCAATATCTTACTTGAAGTTGATGGTCTGGACTCAAAGGTTATTAAAGCCAAATGTTAGTTGTAATACATTTTTTAAACTGCCCTGATGTTTGCATTGGATGCTCATTGACTCAGGGGTCTATGACCTCATACTAATCTCATCCTGCACAGGTGGGATCCAGTCAAATTCACGCTGGAACTCACTAAGCTCCTGACAGAAAATTATTCTTTCACAAATGGCATTGGAAGCAGTCTGCATCCCTGGGTCCTAAATTTCATACGCCTGAACCCATTAGCATTATTTGAACATATAAATTCAATAATTTGGGTCTTTAAGCAAATCGTTTTGGCAGAGTCGGGCGTCTGTAAGTATATTTTACTCGTTTGTCGCACTAAATGACTGATGGGCCTGGTGAGCGGTTATCAGGCGAGGGGCGATATACACCTTGTTCAGGTCAAAAGTCCATCACAAGACAATCACACACACACAGACCTGAATGTGTTTTTTTTAGAGTATTCACTGAACTTAACAGTCATGTCTTTTTGATTGTAGGAGGAAGCCAGAGTATCTGGAGGGAACACATGCATTCACATGGGAAGAACGTACAAGAAAAACCTCAGCCCAGGTTTCGACCTTCTAGCTGCTAGGCAACAGTGCCACCAACTACTTTACTGTGCAGCCAGTCTATTGAAATTCAGTTAAAATTAATATCCTTTAAAAAAATAAAAATACTAAAAAATTCTTAGTTTCAACATGTAATAAACAGGTTTGTTTAAGACAGGATTGTACCAGGCATTCTGCAAACATACACATTCTAGTCAGTAAAAATTCTAAATCCTATCCACTATTGTAATCCCTTTTTTTTGGTTTCTGAAGAGTTCTTCGGATTTAAATGACCTAACTCGGCCCCAGCTGGCTTTAAAGGCTGGAAAGAGGAGAGCATAGGAGCACCTCCATGTGCTACATACACCCTTCCACCATCTTGTTATTGTGCTGCTTTGACAGCCCTGTTGTCCACTGTGGGTCATTACAGAGGACAACAGACTGTGAGACGTACAATCTTGCACCACTAGATAGCACTGTAATCTCACACTGATTAGCGTCACTGCGGTACTTCCACTTAAAAACACAAACACAGCAGGAAGGAGGAGGCCTGGAGGCTGAAGCATGACGAGTTCACAGGGTTTAGTACCAGGAGACATAAAATGCTTTTATTATTATGGATATAGAGGCAAAATGTTTGAGCTGACATTCTATGGCAATGAGTTATCACTTTTTTTTTGTTGTTTTGTTTTGCTTATCAGATGCACACCGTCAGAGGCAACAGGCAAAGGTTACATGTCATGCAAACTAGATAAATAACTCTTTATGTGTACCTTTGCTATAAAGTTAATCATCCACTGGCAATAATGTAGTGCCTTTAGGTAAAAAAAGTAAAGAGGGAGAAAAATATACATACAGTATGTAAACAGTCAAAGAAATTGCACTTTTTTGGCTCGCTATAAGAAGCCACACTACTGAAAGAGAGCACTGGAAAACAAAACAAAGAAAAAACCAAACTAGCTTACTGTCACAGATTGTCTGACCAAAGTACGCTCAGCTAAAAAAGGAGGCAAAATATGTAACTACAAAAAGAAGAGAGAGTAAAAATAATATACAACCATGTCAGTTCTAAGGATATACTGGTCAGCTGCTTATACTGTTAAAAATGCCTCGGCAAAATGAAAGATCTGACTGGTAGCGTTTATGCGTTATGCCAAATTTACACTCTAATGCGGCTGAAAGGAAAACCGATCTACGTACTGTACATTCACATAAAACTGAAAGGCTTGTTAATCCAATGATTCTAGGATGAGAACAATTTAATATGCTTTTTGTACAGAAAAAAACAAAGTCCTCAAATATTCACAAATTAATTAAAAAACATAACTGGAGTACTTATATAGTCCTTATTAGAGGAGATATTGCTTTTTAAAGACCACATGAGCTCGCTTTTACACATAAGACAACATGGCACTTCTACAGAGCATTTTGGGGTAAATCACTTCTTGTATCCCTTTCCCCTCTGACACCCCCCCGCCCCCCACCATCGCCGAGGACATTCTGATTGTCAGTGCTCCGAAGGACAGAGGGAAACCCTCTCAAAGGCAGTCGGGAGTAAACAAAACTATCTCCCCCTGTTCCTTGGAAGCAATACTGAAAATAGTTCAACAATAAACATTCCTGTCATGGATATATTCTGTCCATTTCGATAGCTGACAACACTTTTTTTGTTATTATTATTATTTTCTAAAAAATAAGCTCTTTCTCTAAACCTCATTAGAAATTCTCTTGCAGCAATGCCAAAATTCCTATTGCTAAGCTCTTCCCACCCTCCCTTTTCCCTATTCACTGGAACATGGCAGACACAGTCTTCTTAAAGCGAAGCAAAAAAAACCCTAACACTGTCTTTTTTTCTCTCTCTCTCTCTCTCTCTCTATTTTTTTTTTTTAGCTTTTAACTGGCTCGCTTCTCCTTGTGCCATTTCCCAAAGGTGCAATGTGACTTTGAAAGCTTAACAAGTAAATGAGGGTTCAATTTTGACCTACTTAAGGGGGCCCGGGCTACATTTACGTTTTCTCCTCCCCGGGCGGCTTATGAGCTCCTTGTCTCTTGGAAACTAGTGAGCCGAAAATGCCGAGCACCGCGCCGTACGTGTCCGCGTTCAACCTCCCGAGCAACACTCGTCCTTTTTAGTTTTGTTTTTGCTTAAGGTGCCGCAGTGAGAGCATTCAAAGTGTATATATGTTGTTTTTTTTTAAAGTGTGTCCACTCAGAATACATACAGTCTTTAGTGTGCTTGTTCATCCAGCACTAGTGCAAATTCATTTCAGCTGGTCTTTCCTTTTCATCTTATTTTATTTTTTCCTTCATCCATGTCAGTTTGTCTCATTGTATCGCGGTCAAACGCTCCCCGTCTTCGTCTTTCTGTCGTTTTAGTTGGTGCAGTGACATCGGTTTCAGTCCACCTGTTCACTGCTGGGGCTGGTCCCTTTTTTGGAGTAATTCCACCCTGCATGAAGATAAAATAAAAATTACCAACTGGATCAAACCAAACTGTTCAGTGGCATACGCCGATAATTTATCTGGATTTTAAGAGAAGGTTTTGAAACACTATTACAAATAAAATTCTGAACGGTGTGGCATCTGAAGGGTTTCCTTACTAATTCTTTGTAGAATCACATTTCACTGCAGATACGGCTGCAGGTCTTTTGGGCTATGTACCGTATTTTTTAGTCGCATTTATTTGAAATTGTCAAAATAAACATCGTTAGCATGACCCCGTCCATGCTAATGGCATGTTCTGGTGAAACGCTGTGTTCAGAAAAATTGTCAACGTTGGCTTGGAAGTCTGCTAACATAGCAGGGACATGGCATGACTGCCTGCCTGCGTGCCGAGTGGAGACGCGTGCAGTAAATCCACAGCTTTAATCCGGGGTGTTACATGAAGTGATGCCATCAAAATGGCCCAACAACAAAGTTATTTATATCCATCTGATTGGCAACCATGTGACTTCACCGTTCACAAGCCTCTCCTGGCAGAATGTTCTTCATGGACCAAACCGTGGACTCCTTTCTCCGGCTCCCTTCATTTTACCGTCAATCCTAACAAACTTCCCCGTCTCTGCTAAGAACAATCTCCCCGCATTGTGATGCTGCCACCACTGTGTTTCAACTTTGTGAAATTTAGAACAGCTGGATTTTGAAGTGAGATTAAAATGACATGTAATTGGCTGACTTGTGAAGACAGCTGCTTGAACTTGATTTTATTTAGGAACACCAGACTAAAGGGGAAGAAACTCATTGCTCGCCACACACTTCCACTTCAGATTTTTATTTGAGTAAGAACTGAAGAAAACCAACACAATCTTCCTTCCACTATAAAGCGATATACTCTGCGCAGATCTATTTTATTGAATCCAAATCGATGCAATCTGTGTGGTCGAATTTGTAAAAAGGAAACGTGTGTGAGTACTTTTGCCAGCACTGTACACCAGCTGATGCTCCACTTACCTCTCTCTTTCTGTTCACTTATGAATGCTGCAGAGTCAACAGTAAATCATTCAACCGTTTTCTCCTCTGTTCTCTGCTGCAGACGTTTCTTTCCCCTCGTTTTGTTTCCTCCTCTCCCTCCTCCTCCTCCTCCTCCTCCTCCTCTTGTCTGCTCCGGCTATCGGTGGGCTGGAGAGAACAAAAACATACAACTGACTGCAAAAGCAGATTTGAAAAAAAAAAAAAAATCTTCACTCTATTAGAAGACTTTT
Organism: Micropoecilia bifurca; assembly: GCA_903067075.1. Taxonomy (NCBI): domain Eukaryota; kingdom Metazoa; phylum Chordata; class Actinopteri; order Cyprinodontiformes; family Poeciliidae; genus Micropoecilia; species Micropoecilia bifurca. The sequence continues at coordinate 29,533 of CAEGAF010008312.1, forward strand.
TCCTCCATGTGGGTGGTGTGCGGTGGGCTAACTCACGCTGGGGCTGGCAGTGAGCGAGCTGGAGGTGTCCTGACTTTGGTGGTGGGGGTCATTGCTGCTGATAACCGTCACCTCCACCCCCACTGAGTGATCTGCAGGTCAAACGGCATTCGGCACGTTAGCGGAGGCTGGGACATCATCTTTTACGGCTACACTTTAATTATATGTGTTCTTGTTTTCTCTTTGGTTTCTGTCTGCTGGATGAAAGTGTGTGGTTTCACTGCTAATGGAGAAAGTCGATGCCTGCTGAGTTCTTGGACACCAGCATTGGATGACAGAAACAGGGAAACATTTCTGCAGGCTGCATTCTGTGGTGGGAGAACCACTTAGTTTGGGCTGCTGAGTATGATACGGAAAGACAAGCCAAACATGAAGTCGGATGGAGCGCACACACACATACATGCACACACACGACACGGTCCACACAGATGTACGGCAAAACAAAAAAATGAAAGTGCGCAAGGTTCAACCACAAACACCTACAGAAACAAAAACTAACACACACACTTGCTTCATGGACCTGACTTGATGTGGCTGTCGTCCCCACTGGCGCCGTCGCAGGACGCGATCTGGGAGTCCTCTCCCTCCTCGTCGCCATCTCTCCCCCTCGCTATCCTCAGTCGGATCTGTCGGTCTCTCACCAGCTCCCAGTTCCTGACGAGGAACACGTGGTGTTTCACCACAAAGCTCCTGCACCCGGCACATACGGTCACAGACGGTTACCCTACTGACGGTGAAATGAGTTTAACAGCAGTTTATTTTGAAATCCATACTTCTCGCTGCAGGTCAGAGGCTCCATGTCGAGGTGAGGGAACAGGCTGGTGATGTCTCTGGAGCTCTCCTCCTGTTCGGTTAAACGCAGACGTGAGGAGATGAACGGAGGGAAAGCAACGAGTTCTGGGCTGGAACAGAACAAACCAAAGCTACAAAACCCACCACTATTTGCTGGGAAGACGGAGTCCTCTGCTTCAGGCGACCTGCGTAAATCAGACACACAGTAAGAATCCGACGCATCAGACTTATTCGCTCCCCTGGTACAGATGTGTAAAAAGTTTTTTAAATCATTTCATTTTGAACGAAGCAGTGTAATCTAAAACCAGAAGATCTTCCAAAAATTCTACCTCCCATTCAAGAAAACTTGTATCTTATTTTTTAGGGGGGGAAAAAAATAAAGACAACCGTTTAAAATAAATGCATCTAAAGAATTAATAGTTATTTATTTTCAAAGTTAGGAACTGCAAATAAATAACCTGTAATTTCCACTTTTTGTTAGGCATAAACACATTAAACAGCAAAGATGGGTCAGAATGAGTATGCTGAAAAAGTGTTAAATTCCCATTAGTCATGCTGTGGGCCTGTTTTAGTCCAAAGGCCTGAGTGACCAGGTTTATATTGTCACTCTGCACAGGGAGGAGGATGAGGCGTCATTATGATGTGATGCAGAAGGCCAAGTTTGTTTTTTGTCTTTTTTATTTGCCAGTCATCAAAATGGGAAAGACAATGAAACATGGTGTTTAAGTGAGACAGATTTGTGGTGTTCTTTATGGTTCCAGTATTTACTCCAAATCTAAATAGCTGCTTTTCTCAATTTAAAAGGTCAAACTGTGACAATCAAGGCTGGACGAAGACCTTTGTTTATTTTGGCACCAGCTACAGAAATACGGATTATGAAATAGAAAAAAAACTCAAAAACACATCTGGAACTGCAGAAATAAATGTAATCTTGGATATTTGAGTATTAGTATATTATTTGATTATATCTATATGTTAATTGGTTGTTTGGCAGTGAAGCCCGAAAAACATCATTTTCTGAGCTACCATCACAAACATTAACATGGAGTTTGGAAGTGTGGGCTTTGATTAGGACAGATTGATGTCTTTGGCACTTTAAAAGAAAATCTTAAGATGTGAAAAAGCACCACTTGTCCACTGATAGGTAAAGCATGTATCCTACGATTACACCAGGGATGAGGATGGTGTTTGTACACATTTACTTGAAGTCATAACAGTAGTAGTAGTAATATCAAGTAAGAAATAAACTCACTGTAACGGCGTTTCCTTTTCAGGGGGACAGCAGGTTGACGCTGAAGCTGCATGCAAATTACATCAGAGTTACATCTGAGTTATTAAAAATAAATCTGTTTGCTTGAATTCTTGTTTCTAAATACCTGGTTTTGCTGCCACTGCCACATCACATCATATGGCAGCTGGAAGTGAATTCGCTTCAGCCTCAAGTACTTTCCTAAAGATAGTTCGAAATGAGCGGTGACAGCCAGAACGAGCCAGAACAAAGTCGAGATGCTAATCTACTCACCAACATGTATGGGAGCCGGCAAAAGGCTGTACTCATGCTCCCCTGGTGTGTACTCCAAACTCTCACTGCAGTTCTTCTGGGCTTCAAAGGGAGGACTGAGATAAAGAGAAAGGAGAGATTCATGAAAAGGAAAAAGATAATTAGATATCCTATATATGAGGGAGTTTATGGGTTCACTTGGCTCACTCTGTAGTTTTATAATCGTCAGAGTAAAGGCCTGCTGTCAGGTAATTCTTCCTGGGGGAGCCATCACTGTTCTGTTCCCTGCTGGCGGCTACTGCTTGTGTCGGAGCCTCGTCGACATCTGATTGGCTGAGAAACTCAAAATGCGTGTCACATTCAGGGATGTCCTTGGCAAAACTAAAAGGAAAGTGCAAACAGAGAGGTAGAGTGATAGGGAGGGTAAAGGAGAAAAAGAGAGATAGAGGGCACTGGTTTAGCACACAGTGCTGAAAACGGTGGGTTAATATAACAGCAGCGAGTGGTTGTATTGAACAGTCAAGTCAACCAGCTCCGGTGTTCACCTCTGATGGCACGGAGAGTCACCGTGTTTTCTCTTCCGCCCCCTCTTCCTCCGGGCCTGCGACTCCAGATCCATGACCTGCTGCACCGTGTTGCCTCCTCCTCCTCCTCCTCTTTTCTCTGGCACCGCTTCTTCTCCCCCTCCTCCGGCTTCTGGCACAAAGTCAGCCGGCGACATGGACGGCGTCGCATGAGATGAGCGCGTAGGGGAGGACACGGCGGAGGGCAGCGGGTGCTTCCTGGGACGTCCTGGCCCCCTTTTGTTTTTCACCGCAGCGCAGTCTGGAGTTGGCACGCTCCTTCGCTGGCCACGGCTCCTCCAGTCACCTTGTAAACCTGCAGGACGGGGGGAGAGGAGGCGGGGGAGGGCAGGGCGGAGGGGGAGCGTGAGTGGCGGAGAGGAAATAAGACAGATGTGGATGAGAGATTGAGCCAGCAGAAGGTGTGAGGTGAGGCCCGTCTGGGCTGAGTCATGTGGACGAGGCGCAGATTAGGTGAGTCACAACATTTCCTCTGACCGGATCACTTCTGGGAAATGCATTAAAAGTGATTTACGAGCTGCACACACTCAGAAATAAATGATGCACACAAACACATTGAGGCGCGCATACCTTTTATGCACATCATTTGTTTTTGCACACTCAGTTAAAGTGAAAAACAGTGCTGGAAGAGGAAACGGAGCAAAGTATGACCTAACGTTCTAATCCTGTTTTGTTTGGTTTCATCAGGGACAAAAAGAGATGTTTTTTACTCACATACACACTCTGTGTGCCCCCCTCCTGACCTCCCTCTGATCCCTTCATCAATCTCTCCTGAGGTCATCCATCTTTTTGTTCCATTTTCCTCAGCCACTGACAAGAATGACCACTCTTTCCTTATTGGATTTTTCCAAATCAAACAGGCTCGGCCGGCCCAGCAGGGAGGAATAGGACGAGCTTTAAATAGCTGATCTGGTGGTTAACTAATGACTGTGCTTCCCTGGACAGAGCTGGTGCGCTGTGCAGTTCAGGAAGATTTTAAAGATGTTCCTGCAGATTCCCAACAAGTTATGGAACCTCTCATCTTAGCCATGAATTTCACTTTTATTTAGCAAAGCATTTGGACTTTTTGGTTTCAGGGAGGAAGGAGCATAAAACACATGCATCTTTTATAGATTTTAAAAACGAGAATTTGGTGCCAAAGTTTGAATTTATTCAGGATTTTCACAATTTTAATACAGACTCAACTATAAACTTCAAATTGATCGTATTCCTGGGACTGACCTGATTTTAATATTCCATATTCCAAGTTGAGGTTGAGTCTGTTCTGGAAGCTCAATGTCAGCCTAATTGATCCATTTTAAAGATGTCTGTTTGCCATCACTGTCCTGGTTGCTTGCTTTACCAATCTTCACATTGAAGACAAATGTCTAGGTCGCTCAGTAGGACTTAACTCTTCTGTTGGATATTAAAATTCAAGGCATTGCTTTTTTACTGTTCAATGTATACAATGCTGATTATCATTAACCCATATTTTCCTCACTATTCCTTTCTTTTTCACTATGACAATGGTGACGATTACGAGCTTTGAGCCTCATAATCTTGCTGGTTAAAATATTTATCAGTTGTGATCATCAAAAACATAGGAAGTCCATTCAAGAAGCCAAATATGATATTGGGAAGTAGAGTTCTAATCCAAAGCCAGACTTCACCAAACTCATATCTGTAAGGACAACAGTACCTTCTCTGTTCAGGTTATGTAAAAACATTGTCACCACAGACAGTATCACTGGTGTTTCAAACAGCCTTTAGTTCACAATGTGCTGGACCTCTGGTGGTTCCTGGGTAATTCCTGAACATCCTAACCAACTTTCATCTGAGTGTGACATTTTGGGTCAGACTTAAAATCCAAACAAAACTACTTGCTCCATGGGCGTGATCCGAAAAGCATATCAAAACTGGTTTTGGTATGGATAACACTAAGGACTGAGCCTTGGGAGTAACTCTGACCTCAGCTCTTTTAAAAAGCTGTGGACCCCTGGTTTAAGATGCCCTAAAATCCAAGCAATTTCATGGAGCTATAACATTTTTGTAAGAAGAGTAATCACATTTCCTGACAGAGGTATGCCAGAAGCTTGTTCAAAAAGACAAGCAAATTGTATCCGGTCATTAACTTGTGATAAATGAATGAATATTTTTGAGTTTGTAGGTATTTCGACCCTATGGTGATTTCAGAAAAACCACCATAAATTCAAACTTCTTTACCAAATTCTTGTTTTGGAAATAAATGTTTTGGAGTTGGTTGGTGAATGAAGAGTTCAAATAAACCAAGTTAAAGTGAGATTACTGCTGGTTTTTTTAGTGTATGTAAGCTTCAGATCACTACTGTAATTTCTAAACAAATTCTAAGAGGAGTGGCTGCAGAGTGGCTATGTCGGTGCCCTTGCACAGGAAAGGGACTGAAGCTGGCTATAAAAAGAATGGAGTCTGATTTCTCCTCATGCACCCTCCGGGCTTTGATGTGTGGCTCAACAACACCTGAGAAAAAGCAGCTCTGTCACTATATTGGGCACACGGTTGCTGGTTGGTGGAGTTTCATCTCCGCACTGTGCAAATAGCAAAATCTGTCACACTGTGCGAGTGAAAAGAGGCTCTCTGCGTAAAACCCATTTTCTCAGCTCTCTGTCATTATACGACTGCTATTGTTATATTTCCATGGTGTTGGAGTCTATGTTTTATCTGGATTGCTGTCAGCATTCAAAATAGATTCACATTTAGCGCCAGTGAAGCAACAACAGAAGACAGTTGTGGATTCAACAGTTGCCCCTTCAGTTCATTAAAGCATTCTCACCTGCCTCCCTCCTCTCTGTCCACGCTGGCTCGTCCCTCCTCCATGACTTCTCTCCACCTCTAGGGATCCTGCTGCTCAATCCGCTCCTCAGGCCCTTCCCCGCTGCTGACATGGCTGCAGAAGTGAACAGGTTGGTGTGTTTTGGAGCGTACAGGCGTAAGTCGTCGACATCACCTTCGCCCTCCTCATCTTCTTCTTCCGAGGCAGCCAGTCTGCCCACTGGTTTGTCCCCGGAAAAGCCTCTCCAACTGGGGTTCAGGGTTCCAAATCCTGGGCTTCCTAGACTCCCAAATGTTGCCCAGTTGTGGCCCAAGCCACCCCAGCCTCCTCCAAAGGAAGACAGGTGAGTGGAGCCAAGGCCCAAAGAGGTGAGAGATGTGTTTTTGTACCTCTCTGCCGAAGAACATGATGAAGAGGAAGTGGCAGCGGAGAAGGGAATGCTTCCATTTTGACGTAGCCAAGGCGAGTCTTTAGACAGCATGCTTCCCGGTCCTTTTCCCCCTTTCCTTCTTCCCTCTACTTGCCCAAAAATGAACCCTGATTGTGTCTTTGAACCACTCAAGAGCTCCCTATCCATGCCGTCTTCCTCCTCCTCATCCTGTAACTCCTCTTCAGTTTCCATGTTTCGCTCACAGTGCCGGTGACGGTGCTTATGTTTATGTTCGCTCCTCCCCCAGCCACAAGAGAGGCCAGAAACGAACCCCGAGCTTGCTCCTCTGCTGCTAGCCCCTAAATCTCCCTCCACCTCTCCTCCTAAAGCTCCCTCCCTGAGCAACCTGCTTCTGCGCCTGTGGAATCTGGCCGGGTTGAGGAGGAAGTGAGCGTGGTGGGACTGATGGGGGGCGTACTGGTGAGGGGGTGGAAGGGGGAAAGAGCCTGGGAGGTGGTGGTAGAGCGACGGTGGTGCTGGTGGGTAGCTGCCGTAAAAGCCCATGTTTTCAATTGTCTCCTGGAACTTTGAGGGGCAGCCGCACTGCCGGCGGTCCAGTTTCCTGTTACAATGGCAAGGATAGAAGGGCTGAGGGGTGAAGGATGGAGCCGCTGGGAAGGACGCAGGGTGTGGCGAGTAGAAGCCATTCAGATTGATCCGGAAGATGTTGGACCGGTGAGAATGAGAGGAGGAATGATGTCGCCTTCCTCCGTCAAAGCCCTGCCCAAATCCCGTCCTTGCCCAGCTCCGTCGTCCAATGTGAACCTCGTTGAACTGAGCGATCAGGTCATCCAGTTCAGCTAGGAACTCTGGGTCTTGCATGTGCATCTGTTGGTGCTTCTTCTTATGCTTGTTCTTCTGTCTCTTCAGTGCACTATGTCCAAGGCAAGAGTAATAGTCGGAATGAGTGCACTTGTTGTGTCCAAGGCAGGTGCACAGGCAGGCACAGGAAGCGGGACAGTCGTAATCCCTGCGCCTGTGTCGGTGTCGGTCTCTGTGGCGCTCTGCGGCGTTTGAGCTGTTCATGGTGTTTGAGTGTCTGGCCACGTGAGAGAGGGGTGACGAAACCGGAGAGGGGCGGTCCACAAGAGATGGAGGGAGCCTTTGACCTCCCAGAATCACCCCTGACCCATGACCCATCCTCAGTATTCCTCTGGCTCCCCTCATCTCGCCTCGCTCAGAGACGCTGTTGTTATCTGTTCCTATCCCGCTGTCGCTGGGCAGCGTCTCGTCACTGTGTGACTCGCTCCTTGGTGAGGGGGTGGCCTCCTTCAGGTGACTCGGGGAACCCGGTACATGGTGCATTGAAGCAGTGGCACCCGAGAGCTTACATGAAGACTGGTGAAAGGGAAACTGATGTCTCCCTTGACATGGACAGCTCTTTTTTACAAAGGGGGAGAGGGAAGAGGAGGAAGGAGGACGTGGGGACGTACAAGAGGAGGATGGGGAAGGGAGGGAGAAGTGGTGGGAAAAGAGGAGGGAGGATGTTGGTTCTGTGAGGCTGCCTTCGCTGTAAGGACTCTGGGCTCCACTAGAGTGGGTAAGTGATGGGGAAGGAAATGGGTGAGATGGGGGTGGCTGTGGCTGGCTAGATGAGAAAAGAGATGCTTCAGGTGGACTGGTAAACAAAGACGACTGCGTGGCGTTCTGGGAGCTAGAGTTTAGGTTCGCCGATTGGGACTTAGGCTTGCGTCCTCGCCTTTTGCCCATGTAAATGGTCCCTCTTTTGCTTACATTGATCTGAGGGCCCAGCTTACTCCCAAATGAGGAGGACAGGGCTGTGAGGGTGTGAACTGTTGTGTCCTCAATCGATTTACACATTCTCAATGAGGTTTTACCATCCACTACCTCTCCTACTCTGCCCTCCTTCCCCATATAACTAGACATGATTACTTTGTGAAGTCGCCTCTTCTTTCTTTTCTTCATTTCATTAATCAGTTTCCTGATCTTTAGCTGCCGGTTCCCCCGTTCAGGAGGATAAAAGTCGTCGTCGCTCCTTTCCTTGCGATTGGGGGGATTCAGTGCATCTTCGCCCTGGTCCTCTGGGAAGGGTCTTTTGGGGGGACGCCCTCGTTTCTTAGGGCTGCACTTAGACTGCAGTATCGGTACCAAGACCGGGGCTTTCTTAGATCTGTCACAGCCTACAATGGGCTCCTCAGAGGGAATATCATTTGGTGAAAGTCGAGGAGGAGGCTCATCCAAACTGGAGCTGTGGGATTTGGGGCGGCCCCTCTTCCTGGCTGAATCTGACATGGGTTGAGTTTGTTTTGGGGCTGCTAAAGACACTGGGGGGGAGCAGCTGGATAAGGAGCTCAAGGGCACTGACTGTGACTCATCGCTCTGCTGAACAGCGGTTTTGGATGGAAACGATGTCTTAGTGATCTGGGGGAAACTTAGCGATGGATTATGCAGGGAATCCAAAGAAGCTTCCTGATTTTCCGCTCTGTGGGCGCGATGTACCAGCCTGGTCCAGCTGGGCCTTCTGGCTTTGCGCTTCTTGAGTGGTCGGCTGTCCTGCTCCCGGGGCGAAGAGGGGGGAGAAACAGGAATGTGAGAGGATGACGGGGGTAAGGGGGGAGGAGCTGAGGACATGGAGAGAGGTGGAGGCACTGCTGGGTGTCTTGATACGTCTTGTTCTTTTGATTTATTGGAATCACCTGTTGAAGTGGGCTCACTTTGTTTAGCAAGCCTACAACTGTCAACTGTCTTTTCTTTCTCCTCTAGTCTGACTGCAGTCACTTTTTTAGAGCTCTTATCTAATTTAGTAGTACCAACTGTTTCACTGCATTTTGCATTATTATCTTGTGTCCTCAATCTTTCAGGGCTTAACCTATCTGCCTTTCCTGTCTCATTTTTTAGGTTATCCCTCCATAAATCACCAGTCCTGTGTTTCTGATCCTTTTCTTTGTCATGTTTTGATCTCCCATCCTTGTCCTTCTTTTTCTTAAACTCATCCTTTCTTTTTTCACTTTTTTCTCTGTCTGCCTCTGGTCTATCTCTCCTTGATTTTTTATCTCTACGTCGCTCCTTCTTGGCTTTCTTCTCTTTCTCTCTCTTATTGGCTATCAGGGGTAGTGGAGAGGGATCACAACCCTCTGACTGGGCGGGGGAAGGATCCAAGGAGGGGGAAGACTGTGATTTGGGGGTGATTTGGTGACAGGGAGCAGAGTCTGGCTTAGTCTTACTGGAAAGCTCTTTATAGGAGCCAGAAGACACCAGAGGCCTCACTGTGGAATCTGTGGAAGAAGCAGAAGAGGAACCACTGAGTTTTCCAGCTTTGTTTTTCGATGAGGACGAAGTGCCAAGGATATTTGAAGAACTCCTCCCATTCGATAGTTCCTTCTGTTTTGCTGTCTGAACCAAACCATTGTGTTTCTTGGAGCTGTTCCCTTCATTCCTGGTTTCTGAAGTGGAGACTGTCTGCTTGCTCAGTGTGGACGGAGTGGTAGACGTTGTCTGATCTGTTGTGGGAGAGCAGGATTTAAGTCCTGCAGCGGCAGACTGTCCATTAACACTTGGAAGCTTGTCTTTCTTCACTTTCTCTGATGAGCCATTTGAATTATCGTCCGTCTTATCGGCCAGCTTGATGGGAACCTGGGAAATGCAAAAACACAATTTTTGTCACAGACTGCAATAACCTTGAGATTTATCAGTTACAGTGCATACGCCCTTGTTTTAAAAAACGAGATTAATCATTCTTAAGCTCTGTCCATCTTTAATGTGGGTTTAATACATGCCATGGTTTGTGTGTTCAGCTGATACACAAACTAAAGTGTAGTTAGGAAAAATAAGAGAAACAACGCAACTTTGCATCCTTTATCCTTAATCCTGCACTTGCTGAAACACAAATTGATTAAACTTCAGCATTCAGTCTTCTTCAGTTCACTCTTATCATAAATTAAGGTAAACCTGGCTAAGCTTAACCAGAAAGAAAAAGATAACCCCAAAGCATCATACCGCCATCACAATGTTTCACTATTGGCAGTGAGACAGACTTGTACCTGTAAACCTTGTGCATACAAATTCTAGTAAATAAGCAATTTCTGAAACATCCAGACTTACCCTTTTGGTACTAACTACCAGACAATGTTCAAAGCCTTCTACAGGCACATCAAAGCTAAAATTTCCCAAAGCCTTTGGTGGAAATAGTCATAGTCTGTTGAACCAAAGTCTAAAATATATGTTTGGCCCAAAAATAATACCAGAAGACCGCCATACCAACAGTGAGACATGGTGATGGCAGTAAGATGTTTTGTTTTCCGGTCACTGAGTGAAATTATGAAGAGAACCACTTCTCGCCAGGTTGGACCTTAAAACTTTGGATTTCTGCTAGAAAGTCAAAAATGAAAACACAGAAACTGTGGAAAAAACAGAAGAGACACGGAGACAAGACATGTTTTCACAATGTGAGAGAGTTGAAGAACGTTTTGAAGGTACTATCACTATCAGTGGCAAAGTATCAGTTCAAGGTTGTGTGGACTTATGCATCTGGGTCACTGCAACTATTTTGATGCATATTTCTCCACCTACTACATTTGTTCATTTCTACGCTGAACTTTTGAGGATATGTCAGATTAATGCTATAATAGGGGTGTGTAGCCAGAAAATATTTGTATTGCTTCAAGAGAAAGTGTAAGAACAAAATGGGTCAAACAGGTAGAGAAAATGAGGGCATACCAAGGAAAAGGAGAGAGAGCCAGGTGATAGAAACTGGAATGAGGGCAAAGAGAGGAGAAATGCAAAGGTGGAGAAAAAGAGAGGAGTCGAGTGGGACAGGGAAAGAGGGGGGAGTGAAAGATAAATGAGAGCGCGTAGAGAAAAGAGGGGATGTAAAAATAGAAGAGAGCTACAGATATAGAGGGCCAGGCAGAGACTGAAAGAGAGAGAGAAAACATTGCTATTGGTAGCTATAAATTGCCACTAATACAGATGAGAAGGCTTGACATTTTACACTCGTTCTGTAATTTTGGTATGCTGCTGCTGCTCGAGTGACGTTTGAGCAGCTATGGCTATAAGCTTCCCCTTGGGCCATAATCACAAGGACTGATGGACCGATGTCTGTAATAACTCCAACTGGCCTATCAGTCTAATTTTAGGTCTGTTAATTGTAATCTGCTGCTTAGGTTTCAGTTCTGAGACAATAGCTTACTTCATACTTATCTCTTTTCACCATTCCAGTCTATATGAGAATCTGCTGGTTAACTCTAAAAACTAACAGAGAAACTACAACATGTGGTTCTTTTTAATAATGGATGAAAACCCTCATTCACTGAAAGCCTTGGTTGTTGTCCTTCTATTTAAAGCTAACGTCAGCAGCAGATTTACTGCCAGCAGCTGGGAGGCTGAGTGTCCTACCTGTTTGCCAGTCTTGGTTCCTTGGCTTGATATGTTGGGGGCAGAAGCAGGAGTAGACTCTGAAGTTAATGCCGAGGATATCGACAAAGGCTGCGATGACGAGGACGATAATGGCTTTGCAAGCGGCGGTGAAGCAGCAGATGTCGTTTTTTTGGATGTGGCCTGGACGGCATCCAAGCCCGGTCGCTGCTCCCTGTTTGCCTCGTCTGTGGCTGGGCTGCTTTTGATCTGCTGGACTGCTCTTCCCTCTCCGTCTGCCCTCAGCAGAGCCCCCCTGCCTTGCCTCTGATACGTCCTGATGGTGGGCTTGCACACGTAGCTCTCCAAAATCTTGGGCGGCTTTTTGGTGCGCTTGGCCTGGAGTCCAATCCGGACCCTTACGTTCCCCTCGGGGCAGTTTGACTCCCTGCCAGAGAGCTGGAGCTCCTGCTGCCCTCCGCAGCGCCCCTCGATGAGCAGCTCCAGCACTGCTCCCTTGTCCCCTTCCCTTTTTCCTCCTGGTCCTCTCTTCTCCTCCTCTTTTTTCCCAACATTGCCACTCTCCCCCTCGGCTCTCCTCTTTTTCTCTGCCACTTGGTCCTGCTTACAGTCTTCAGGAGCAGAAGTGGAGTCCAGAGTGGAGGCGGTGGTTGGAGGGGTCCCCCCCTTCACTCTCTGGTCCATCAGAGGAGTCAGGGGGGAGAGGCAGTGTTCTGCGGAGTTCCCAGTATAACACCTTCAAATGAGCCCAGAGGGACTGTTGGGGTCAAAGACGAAGGGCAGACTGCAGGTGCAAACCAGAAAGGTTAGCAAAACAGATCCCTTAACTGTCCAAGTGCAGTTTATTGCCGTCAACCAGCGAGGGAAGGTCTCTCTCTTGTCCTTCAGATTTGAGCTGAGTAAATATGAATCCAAAAGAAAGAGGAGACGAAAAAACAGACACACACAGAGAGAGAGAGAGAGAGAGAGAGAGAGAGGCCAGAGATTAGTCATTTTAGTGAGCTCAGATGCTGAATCGCAGCGGTACAGGAATTGAGGGGGAAAGTCCCCTTCCTGCAGACAGCTGCAGCGAGGTGCTAAAGTCTGTGTCCACAGAGATGATCTCATCATACAGAAAGCCCAGGAGGCCAATCAGATTCCCAGAACGTCAGCTCTAACTGGAAGACTTTACTCACAATCCCACCAAACAACTCTCACAGTGGTCTCTTCTGACGGTCTTCAGCTACGCTGCATAACAAAAGCGCTTTTGTAAGAACTCTTACATTTTCTATTATGTTAGCTCGACACTAAAACATTTTGGGGGGATTTTAAGTGACTGACCAACACAACGGAGTGCATAATTTTGAACTTGAAGAAAAATGTTACAAAGTTTTTAAAAGTTTTTTGGGGTTTTTTTGCAAATAAAATTCTCAAAAGCATGAAGTGAATTAGTAGTGAATTAGTAGTGTCCCTAAAAAAAAATCCAGTCCCGCTGCCGCTCCCACATTTTACCATAAAGAAGTTGTTTTACTGTGATATAAAGTATTAATTCTCTATCACAAGTCGTCTTATCAGACCAAACATGGATGTCTGACACTCGTTTGGCTCTGTGGAAGCTGTTATCTGTAAGACTGGATACATCCTAAGAAATCCCTCTTCCTTCTCAGTAAGATCATATTTTAAAGCATTTCAAACATGACGCTGCCATCACCTTGTTTTGCCGCGCGTTTTAGGGTGACAAATATTTGGTAATGTTTTCTAGCAAACCCCTGAGGCCTTAACAAAACATACATTTATACTGAGACTAAACTACACACACTAAAGGAAGTTGGTTGCACTGGATTTTAAAGCTTCAGAGTTAGGAGGGATGAATATGAATTCACACTTTTCAAGTTCTTACCTGTGAACATTAATATTTTCCTTCTACTGCAGCTTTGTTGATCTATCACAAAAATTCAAATAAAATATACTAAATGTTTTGGCTGTGATCTAATGGAGAAGTTGTGCAGAGAATTGCCCCTATAGATCTGAGCCACAGCCACTGTCCCCTGCACACTGTAGCTCAGCTTACAACCCTTACTATTCCTCTCCCTAAATCAGCGAATCAATCAGTCGTCTCCTGACATATTCGAACACTTGATCCAGTCTCCTCCCCTCGTCTCCCCACTGTCTTTGCCTTCTGTTCTCAGCTACTCCCACAGCCACCTCTCCACCCACCCTTCCCTTCACTGTAGTCTCTTTTCTTTCGAAACCCCCCGCCCCCTTTCGTGTTTGGCTTTAACCTTTTTTTCATACATTTCCTATTAGTCCCATCCACTCTCATTCCCTCTCTGCAGACCACACAGTAAAACAGTCAACCCGAAAACTGTATCGTTGTTAATCAGAACCATATTTCTTCCCTCTGAGCGGTCCTTTCTGCTTTTCCCTCCTCTCCAGCCTAAATCCTTCCATTCACAGCGCAAACCATTCCCCTCCTCCCTCCCGCTTTTCAGTAGTGGTAACACAAATCCGTAGGAAAGGGTAAAACTTATTTTTGGAAAGGAGTGCAAATTCCTCCTCCTCCCATTGCTTCCTCTAAGTCAAGTAAAGCTTTTCATTGACCCCATTGTAAATGGACTTTTAATGTGACATTACACCAGAGAAACACGCCCTAAAAATAACAATCCGCTCACCAGAGAAAAACTTTCACTCTCACTCACCCTGCGTTCACAACTGCTTTTCTTCCAAACCGAAAAGCTTTGAAAAGGAAAGTGACATCCTTCGTCGAGCTCCTCTCATTAGTCTCCATCTCTCATCAAGGGACACGCTTGTCCATTTTCTAATAAAACACACCCTCCTAAGCATTCTTGCAGCTCTTTCTTCTTGTCTCTCTGGAGGGCCACTTATGAAATAGCTCATCTGTCTCTCAACAACACGTTGAATTGCTGCCTTAAACCTACGAGAGCATCTCAGTTTAATGTTTTCATTTAGGAGCTCGGTGGACAATCTTTCCTGCCTCTAGGTCCCCGAGTCCAAACACACACAGAAACTCTTTCCTTGAATCACACGAATCGACATCTGTTCCAGAAACTGCTCTTATGTAACAGTACTGGAAAGCATGTTTAAGGCCAGTACTGCTTACAATAAAATCAAACGAGTACAGCCGTGGACAGTAGCTTTCTTAAAGATGCAATCAAAGGATGCCAATTTATTCCGCTTGACAACCGTATACTGACAGTAAAACACAGCAGAGTGAAAAAGGACGTCAAAAATGCAAAGTTTAAACAATGCGCTGCAGAAAAAAAAAATTTATGCTTACTGTTTCTTGTGTGAGATTGGGTTTATAACGTCACAAGAAGAGCAAGAATCAATCTGATCAGCCAGCATTGGAACATATTACGCCAGAAAAGCAACTCCTGACAAATTGAGGCATAGACTCCAAAGCACTCATTTGAGTTGAAAAATGCTAACCATACATTTTTGAGCCAGAATTTGACTGATGTTCCCCAAGCCATCAAGGGCGCTGAGTAGAGGCAAACGGTCTCTACTCAGCAGATCTCTAACTTGTACAAATGTGTTTATATTCCTGATTCAATTTTTCCGTCTGTTTGGTTTTTCGGCACTTTTACATGCCAGACACCGTTGGGAGCCCTACCCACACAAGTTTTAGTTTTTTTTCTTTTGCAAGTACAAATGACAATAAATGTATAGCTTCATATAAATAAAGCATTTTTGGTTTGCTCCATATGAAAAAAAATCTTTATCCTTGCCAAAAGAAGTTCTTCGTAAACACTCCAAATGTCTTCACCCATAGAAAAAAAAATGCCCCAAGA
The DNA here is from genome assembly GCA_903067075.1 of Micropoecilia bifurca. Classification (NCBI taxonomy): domain Eukaryota; kingdom Metazoa; phylum Chordata; class Actinopteri; order Cyprinodontiformes; family Poeciliidae; genus Micropoecilia; species Micropoecilia bifurca. The sequence goes on from CAEGAF010008312.1 coordinate 44,792, forward strand.
TATTGCATTTACTGTAGCATTATATTTTGTACTGTAACAATCACTAAAATACACTACAGAACAAAGAAGAAGGTAAGAAGCATGTATTTAAAGACTGCTGCTGTTGACGTACTTGGGGTCATGCTTGAGCATTGATTATTTGTACCTCATTTCCACTGAGTAGTACGGTACGGGTCGGTGCGGTTTGGTACGCTGAAAGTGCTTCCACCACGAGTTGGACTTTCACTGGGAAGCCAGGATGAAACCCAATCGCGTATTGTGGCATCAAACATATTGCACTAGTCTGTCTTGTCACGGTCGAGAGACATTTTTCTGTCCTCCAGTCAACGGACTGTGCTGTATGATGCCAGGAGCGCCACCCTAACTATGCCATACCAACTACAACTGCACACCACCTAGAGTCCATTTAGGATGGTGCAGGATGGGTCTCTTATATGGACCGCTTTTACAATGAGAGCTGATAAAACACCATATCGAACCGCACCAACCCATGTCATGCCACTTATTTGAAACAAGACATTGCAAACTAATCCAACTAATTAAAGAACCTTTGTTGATATTGCTTCCACTAATCTGTAAGCATAAGACATACTGCATGAAAAACATCTATTTGTTAGAAATAACTCTTTTTATGTGTCCCCAAAGCCCCCAAGTGAATGTCTGTCATTCACTTGTACTGCCTCCAACATCTACTTAATTTTCCAGACTAGAGCCAGTCTGAACTCTCTTTAACTTCTCTCTTTCTGTCTACTGAACAATGGGAGTTTTTCTTACTTCCCCCCTGGAGTTGACTGGACTGTTGATGTTGCCAGCTGTATTACCTGTCCACACAGTGGGGCTTACCGTCAGATCGGGGCTTTGCACGAGTCAGAAGTAGCGAGGGAGGCAGCAGTTCTGCAGGAAGCATCGTTGGAACTTATCTTGACCTTTATTGTTACCAGATTTCTCAAATGTTTTGATGATGCTGTTCAGACTAGAGATAGACACATTGAAATTAGACAATGCTTGTTACTAGTATCAGGGATTACTGCGCTTTAACATCTTTATAAAGAAATGTGCTTGGGGTCATGCCTGAGTATTGTTTATATAGCTCAGGTCTGGAGACCTGAGTAACTGTCCCTTCCCTCACCTATTGCTGTTTACTGCCAGTCTACTAGCTGAAAGAAATGGCTGTACAGCTTTTCCCTTGCTTACAGGCTGAACAAACTCAAATCTTATCAGTTATTAAGAAAGCACACAGTTATGACATGAAATAGGTATTAGGCAACACTATCAGTTAATATAGTCAGAGCCTCCCAAACAAAAATGCTGCTCTAAAAACAAAACTTATCCATTATTAATTGCAGTACTTCAGTACAATACTAATATAGTTCTATTGTACCAGGAAAGAGTGAAACAGCTAGATTTATTTGTCATATTTTCAAAAGTATTTCAAATTGCTGATGCTCTTATGGATCCAACATTGGGAAAACTATTTCATCTATGAAAAACTGTTGAAATGATTTCAAACAGTAAACATATCAAGCTTTTTTCTGTGCGTTTTGAGTTATGCAGACATCATTAACTAGAGTTCATCATTATCACAATAAATAACAGTACCATTTTTCCCCTGATAAGGACATCCAATGCTATAATTGCCCATATCTTGATCTTGATGGGGAACGAAGGTTTCTGCTATCATCATCCTGAATAACTGACTGCTGTTTAAAAACTGAAGTAGGTAAACTGTGAGCAGTATGTCTGTCAAGTAGCTAACTACACATTCTGCCAGAGCAGATAGCCCAACTTATTAACTCCCTAATATCAGCTAGTTATACTCTTTGTGTTATTCTGTAAATAATATAACTGCAGAAAGGTATTATATTCTCTGCTAAAATGGTTACTAAATTTATTTTTCTCTATTTTTTTTATATTTGTACCTAAATTTTTGCATCATCTACATATAGTCATAGGAATCTCAGACTGATGGAGACGTTACAATTAAAAACAAGGAGATTACAAATGCACACATTCAAAATAACTCTAATCAGTTACCTTTTGTGATGTCACTAAAGACATGTTGATATGAAGAATGGATTTTATCTTGAGAAAATGACAAGTTATAATACAATACGGAAACAAATATTTTCTCCTCATTAAATGTTATTCAACAGATGACAAAGTAGAACTACCCAGACTTTGAAGTCTGGGTAACAGCTTTAAATGCAGGCACTTTCTGAAACAGCTGTAGTGAAAAGCGACGGCAGGCAGATAATGAGAGTGGCAGGTTTTCAAACCTAAAAGGGTAAGCCCATTCAAGATCAGTCAAAGAGCATACTAATAGCTCCTTATGCTCTCCAGAGCCATACCTCTCATACATAACTCTGAATTATTCTAAGATTAGAGTAGGAGCTATTCCCAGTGACAGAATGATGGGTGGACTTGACACCGTAAGTCACTGTGGTTCCTCTGGAGAGGGACGATTAAATCATGATAATGGCTCTCCGTCTTTCCAGCAGCATCATGATCACCATCCTGTGACAGTGTTATCATCGAGGACCACAACAGCCGCTAGCATCTGCCTGACAACAGCAGGAGCACAGCTGGAAACTGGGCTCCAGTGTTGGCATCTCAGGTTATTGAACCAAGAAGCCTCGCAGTCACCCGGTTCTCACACCTCACCTTCACAGGGAAGGAGTAGCGCCTATAAGGAGATACTGTGAAGTAGTGGCCAACCGTACGAATTTACTAGGCAATCGTAGATGAAAGTCTTTTTATAATACTTTTTTGATTGTTTTATTCATTGGTTTGTCATGAATGTGTCTTTCAGAGCGTACTTTTCAATCCTGTCTTTATACTCCTGATATTATGTTCTGGCTCCAGCTTTTACAGTGCTTGGAAAAGATGATCAGTGGCTCACATCTGGCCACCCTTTTCTAGAGCTTTCGCAGGCTCTCCGATATGGAGAAGTAAAGTACCTTGCAATAGTATTCACCTTAAACAGTTGTCCTTTTTGTCAGATTCTGTGAAAATCAGTTTTCAAATGCTGGAACAAATAATTGCCATATGGTTAATGGTTTTCTCCAACTTGAGCTCCAGATTTTTGCAGCTCCTCCAAAGCCTGGTTAACACCTTGCACAACTTGGCAGTTTAGGTGGATGACCATGGAAGCTTTGGATTTGAGTAATTGAGTTTCTTTCTAACATGTTCTTGGTCTTCGTGTTGCTTGTTCTCTAATGTCCAATAACCTCAGATGCTTTCACAGATCAGCTGTACTGAGATTATGTTATACCTATTTGCTCATTATTTCTGAAGGCAATAGGTTGCACAGGTTTTGGCTTAGTGTAACCATGCCACACTTTTCTTATTTTTCCTTATTCATTTAAAACCAGGCACCCTTCCTTTCCACTACACATTTTTACTGTTCTTTTTTTGCTTGTTTACCACATGAAACTCTCGTAAAACACATTAAAGTTCGTGGCTCTTGCGTGACAGAGCTTTGTCAAAGTTTGAGGGGTGTGAATACTTTGGCGATGTCTCTATTTCCCACCTCCTCACACGTACACACACTTCTCCCTCAGTTAGAAGTGTGTTGATTGAACATTATGTACTCGGGTCGGCTGACTGATGTTGCCACTGTAGATATATCGAAGCTTTCTCTCCTCTAAAATGACTTTGCGCACCATCCTCTTGGTGCTGGCGCACTTGCAAATGAAACACACGTGTTGTTGTTGCTCCTCTCGCCTCCGTTATTACATATGACGCGTGTTTGAGCGTCTCTGATATAATAATGATTTTTTTTTTTTAAACACAGCAAACATGCACAGCAAGCGAGCTAAAAACTCAACATGGAAGTAAAAGAGGGGCGCATGGCATCAAAACGCGCCTGCTGATGTGGATCAGTCCCGAGAGAGCCCCCCCCCCTTTCCCCTGCCAGTCCCCCTGCTGGTGTCAGCAACATTGAAATAAGAAAAATATCACCGCGCAAGGAGAACAGAGGAAGGGGGGGGGGGGGACACGCTCAGCAACAAGGGATAAAATTAGCGCAAAGCGGATGCACCGAATTTGAGCTCGGTCATGATGAAAAGGCCTGCGCACATTAATACGGACTGCCATGACAATCTGTAATAAGGCTACGTAGGCTACTTACCCAGAGAGCGCGTCCCGGAGCCCAACTGCGTTCAAGGCGAAAGCAGCTGAAGGTGTTGCTGTCCTGCTCTCTCTCTCCGCTCCTGTCGGGTCTTAACTGCGAGCGATCCGCCGCTTCTGGTGCGTTAGATTGTGGCTCCGGTTACATAACTAAGGCCGGCGGAGGTTAAAAACAACCCCCCGAAAGGCGAGTTTGTTTCCCGGCGGAGCGGCGGAGCCCTCCGTGCAACAACATCGGCGCGGGTGTTTTTCATAATCGGTACAGTCGACGGATCTCCGCCGAAGCGTCTCCGCAGCTAGGTGGCGTGCTGGTTACACCCACTGGGTCTTATTTTGCCCACTTCTCTCTCAGGGAAAGTTGGATCGCTCCCGCCAGTTCTCATGGCTCACGGCGCTCTGATGTACGTGTGTGCGCACACAAGCAGGCAGGCAATGAGGGGGAGGAGGAGGAGGAGGAGGACGGGCTGAAGGCTGCAGCTCTCCAGTGCATATGTGCGTGTGCGGTTGGATGTGCGGGAATGCAACTGCGTGGCCATTTTCATGTGGCCAGAGGAGGAGGTGAAACGGCGAAGTGAGCCCCAGGATCTCGTTGCAGCTTGTAACAGGCGATCAGAGGGAGGCTATTTAGTCTCTTTAATAAAATGGCGACGACTTGGCTGAAGTGAGCTGCTGTCAGGGTGTTTTTCTTCCCTTCTGGTGGGGAGCAGCTCAGAAGTTGCAGAGTGCGTCGTGTGAGATTGGGGGTTCGGCTCCTTCACTGCTGGGAGAGGCAAACAGGATATGAGCATTTATTAAAAAGTTAAAGTGAGGACTGCTTATTATGCATTAGTTAACCTAAGAAACAAATCTATCACTCATCCATGGCTATCATTTTATTTCAAGCATAATGCATTTGACAATAATAGAAGTTATAATATACATAATATCGAATCAGAGGTTCGAACTCAGAACGGTTTATATCCACAGAGTGTGTGTCCGAGTGAGTTCATTGATATACCTCGGCAAATAAATGTGTCAGAATTCTCAAAATTATACATTTTTATTGCAGTAGTGGAATATCAAGACTGCAATTTTCATTACGTTTCTGGCTTTAATTTGAGAAGATTTAATGAGAATAAAAACATAACACACACAGCAGCCAATTCTTCTCAGCCACCATATTCAAAATGGGAAAAACAAGAGAGCATAACCTTGAGGCAGTGCATTTTGAACTTTGCAAGACAGAAAATAGTAAAATTCTGTCCAGAATTTACTCAGATCTGTAGTCTAAAAGTTTAAAGCTACTGGGACTGAGACAAACAGGCCTAATGGGGAGTTAGATTTTATTGTATTTGCACCATTAAAGATTTCTTTTGTCGCAATCAGATAGAAAAAAATTTGAATGTTGGCTACAGCTAACTTTTTTAAAATATGCACAGCGTTTTCAAACTCTGATTTTATTGATTTAGGGAGCAAAGTTACCAAAAACAACTTGAGCCTATGAAGAAAGTTAATAAGAACACCATTGGTGGCAACATTCAACTTTGATGCCTGGCAATGTGTTTTTACATCTCCATGGAGCAATTTTGTCCCACTCTTCTTTAAATGAAAATAAGCTGGCCATTTAAGGTCATGTCACATCATAGCAATTGAATTTAGGTTCATAATTTGACCAGGCCACTTCAAATTTGATTATACAAAGTCTTCACAAAGTCTGTGTCATAAAATCCAAGTAAACAACTTAGGTTGTGTGGTTTCAAAACAAGAGACTGGGCAATAATGGCATCCATATTATACTGTCCAAGGAGGGAACCACTGGTGAGGGAAAATCTGGTCTCACTATTCCCAGCAGACATCTTGATGTCTACTAAAAGATGAACTTTTAGTAATTATATTTAGTGTAAAACTAAAGCAGTATTTTATAATAAAGGACATCATATTCAGCCAAGCATAGTAGCAGCAGTGTAATGGTCCATTAAAAACCTGCTGCAATTGATTAACCAATTTATCCTTCAGTCAATGAATGGATTGTTCAAGACTTTATGCTCTTCAGAAGAAAATCTTGAACATAAACCATAAATCAGCTTGTGATCTTAGGTCAACTTGTGCTATTCAGGACAAAGATCTAAAGAACACTCAAGTGAAAGTGTTGGAATTAATGGCCTAGTCAAAGTCTGTATTAAAATCTGATTGAGGTTCTGTGCATGACCTTAAACAGGTTAGTCATGCTGGAGCACCTTCCAATGTGAGTGCAATAAAGCAACTCTTTAAGTTGGGCCAAAATCCCCCACAGAGAGGATAGAGAGGTTTGATAGTCATTTATCAGAAAGACTTAATTTCAATTGTTATCAAGTCATCACTGAACTTTGTATCACTAATGGTAACGACCAAAACTACACATTTAATATAACCAAAGAAGATAAATAAGATGCACACAAAGAAAACACGCTGGTGCAAAGAAATAAAATAAAGTTACTGGAAGTATATAAAAAACACGATAGCTCAAAAAGGTTACTCTTTAAACTCTGTACCAGACATGCGAAACAACGTTTAGAAACAAAATGTGCTAAAGTCCAAAAAACTACACTTCCCATCTTTGAGGAGAAGCTTGTGTGAGCTGATTGGCCAATGACTGTGCTACGTCACGTCCTGGAGTTCATGATGGCGTCGTCCATGACAGGTCTGGCACATTGACTTCTGCCGAGCTGCGCGGTGTTGTTCTTCCCCTCGTCCTCGTCTGCAGGTCGTTTTGTTGGTAGATGAAGGCAGCAGATAAACTCCCAGCGTGAATATCTGTGGAAGTGAACCGCCGGTGAGTCGCTTCAGAGGCCTGACAGCTCAGCTAGTGTTTCCTTCACTGCGCTGCTAGCTGCTAGCTGCTAGCTGTGTGTTTATGCAAAGGTTACATGACTGCACTGAAACCTTTAAATGCTTTAAAATATAAAAGTGGTCACTTTTCCTTGGCGTGTTTCAGATCATGTCCCTTCACAGACTGGCGTTCAGGCTGAGGCCAACGGTGAGAGTAAATGTATCGATTACCAACTGTGATCTAACTCATTCTCCATGTTTTTAAAGACACATTTGAGGTGTTAAACTGAGAGGTAAAGATATTTTACTGTATTTTGCTGCTGTGTCGCAGGTGACGCATGTCAGGAGTCTTCATAACACTGGATATGTCCAGCAGCAGGAAGCTGTGGCTGTGGAGCCAGAACCAGAATCTCCATCAGTCTTCAGGACACAGGAAAAAGACCCAGTAAGATGTTTTTAATCCCTTTTTTAATGGGAATCAAGTGGTTCGGATAAGAATCCAAATTTCCATTTCTGATTATTTAAAAAAATAAACATAAGTGCATATGTTAATGTTTCTTCTAAACTGATCCACTAGCTCCTTTAATTTTAGATTTAAGGTTAATAGACTGTATATGTTTTTATGTTCTTCTGTGTTCTTCGATTTTTCAGTTTTTAAGTGTGCAAAAAGCACGCCACATGTTTTACTGTCTGTACTTCTTAAGTAATGGGATGAAGCAACCACTGAGTGAGCCGCTTAAAAAATGCAGATATATAAAATAGTTGAAACACTAGATTTTGATATGATGTTTTTATTTCAGATAATCACTCATATTCACAAAAAATGTGATATATTTATAGTCTGTTTTTAAGATATCCCACAATCACTGTTCCTTTAAACATGAAGGCCTGTTGTTATCTAATATGATGTGCATATATTCATAAATATGTATATACAGTTAGATTTATGCGTAACTTTATTTACATTCAACCAAGAAGTTTGATTCTTACTGATAAGGCGGCAAACATCTCTCAAAGGATCAAGCTATGTAAAATAAGTGTCCATTTTATTTACATTTGGCATGTCAGAAGGTTTTGCTACCCTTCTCAAAGATTATTGGAAACAAATTGTCATTAGACGTTACAGCAATCAAAAAGATATTCTCACTGCTGAGCAGCTTTTTGCATATTTCCTCTATTACTGTGGTTATTTTTATGCTTGGTGATAAGCCAAGTACTGTTTATTTATTTATTTATTTATTTTACAATTGGTGTATAAATAAATACATATAAAAAGTAGAAATTGTTAAAATGGTCTAAGGTTTTTACAAACCCTGAAGTTGCTTTGAAGGTTTCCCATTTCATCTGTAATAAAATCATTTCAGAGGAAAACATTTTAGTGACAACTAGTGTTCAAGCTAACATAAAACCAGTTTTCACTTTTTAATTGCCTTCTGTTACACTCACCTCTATGATAAGATAAATGCATGTTATTTTTTCTCCCCTTATTTATTTTAGTATCTTCGTCTAAAAAACTTGTGGCTTGAATTGACAAGTAAATTTAGAAATCAAATTGAAAATAAAGCTGTTTTGTGATCAGATTCATTTTGATCATAGGACTCTGTTCCTGTCCCAGTTTATCATTTTGTCCGTCTGAAACCCCATACCTTTACATGAGTGACCTTGAGTTAATTTCCTGTTTTTAACTTGTTTTTGTTCCTTTTATTGACAGATTCTACTTACTTACGTTGAAAAATTTGTAATAAACTAATAACAGTTTGTCGTACCAGTGTGACAGAGTTTTTTTTTTTAATCTGATATTGTTGGGATTGGTATTTTTAATGTGTACTTTTGAAGTTTCGCACTTTGTTATGAAAGATGCCCACATGCGATCATTCTGAGTGACCCATCTCCGTCCCTCTCGCTGACCCTCCAGGCTTGCCACTCAGACAAACATGTGGGACAGTTCTACACCTTGTCTGCTGCGCATGTCCGGCCTCTGTTTCCCGACAGCCTCCCTTGGCGCTACCAACAACAGGCAGGTTCTTCTCTGAAGCTTTAATCGACGTCCTCCACAGTCGACCTGGTTGTAAGCCGCGCTGTGTCATTTCTAGATGAAGACGTTCAATGAGGCCTGCATCATGGTGCGGCAGCCGGCCCTGGAGGTCATCTCTTACCTTAAAAGAGCCGACTACAGCCAGCCTGCTCTGAGATATGTGTTCTGTATCCTTCAAGGCGCTAAGCCGCACCGACTGCAGAGGTAAACAAACGTTCTTTTGCCTCTCGAGCCTGAATAAAACGTCTGTTGTCGTCCTTATCTGGGGGCTCAGACGGGCTGAAGGGGACTGGGAAAACAATGTCTCTTTGTCACACGCTCCACTTCTGCTACACACAGGGATGGCTAGTGCTTCACGTCCCTGATGGTAAGACGAACACAAATCCCACGAGTGTTTACCTGAAAACCAGAGAGAGTAAAACCCTTCTCCTCCTCCTCCTCCTCTTCCTCATACAGCCCACCTGTGGGTGAAGAACTGTAAGGAGCTGCTGCCGTCTTCCTATAAGTCGTCTCGCTTTGATCAGCCGCTACAAGCCACCACGTGGCTACGCAACTTCAAAATCACCAACGAACCTTTCCTTTCAAAGGTAACATTAAAACTTACTCATTCACATCGATGGTAGAGTTATGAAAGGCTGGAATTAGATCCTATTTTTTTCCCATTATTAGAATTTTTTTGTGCTTGCAGCTGCTAAAGACACCCGCTGGGTAATATTTTAGTTTTAAAAAAGCTTTTCTTCTACTCTTATTTATTCAGTGTTTTACTGAGATCTTGTACTGAAAACTGTGGTGGCAAACTGTATTCAGCTCCCTCTTTAATTCAGCAGGGTTTCCCCCAGAAAACCTGCTACGTCCAGTGGTCAGGGCGCCGAGACGGTCCACCGTGTTTTTGTATTAAAAGATATTGAGTAAAAATATCACTGGATAATTATATGTTACGGGAAAACATCGTCAGTGAACTGCTATATAAACCCACAACTAGTCTTAAAAATAACTAATCAAAAAATACAATTAAAATAAATATGAATTATTTCCACTTCTGTTAAATCCGCTAAATTAAGTCAGCGGCTCCATCAGGCCCCCCAGAGCTTCAGGGGCCCCATAAATGCTAATATTTTAACATAGACCACATATATATAAATGTAGCATTTGTTTATTGAGATTATAATTGCTGCTAAATTTTATATAATGGTTTCAGCATATATAAATTAAAAGACTTTAAGTTATTTAACATTTATATGTAAGATTTTAAACAGCTGGCTAGATTACAGAACAATATTCATAGTCAGATTGGTTTGTTAGCACAGCTACAATCTGATGCTGTGAGTTTAATCTTTGAGTTTCAGGTCCGTTTGTTCACAAATACAAATTAAGAGGTGCCAATAGTTTTGAACTGGGCTTTCAGAATGTGCTGCAGAGATTTCCACAGATAAAGATAAAGAGAGACATTTACATCTCAAAGTTGATTTAAAAAAAAACCTTGTATGTTTGCAACTTTTTTTTGTTCTCAGATAAAACTAAAGGAGCGTTACGTGTGGACGAAGAGGGAGTCCACCGAGGCAGGAAGTTCACTTGGAGAGTTGGTGGATCAGGTCAGTCCTTTATCCTCCTCTTATTCTAGCGTTTTTTATTAGCAACGCGTTCCCTCTCTCTCTCTATCCCTCCCTGTCTGTCTCTCTCTTTCTCATGATCTCTGCTTTATTTCCACTCGAGTTAACTCTCCTTCAGGGGTCTTTAAAGTTTCATCTCTCCACCTCCACCGGTGATCGATAGCCAATGAGCCGAGCAGAGTGATGGTTCAGCACAATGTTGTTGTACCACCCGCATTGATGAGGACAGAAAGGAGCTGAGGATTTATGTGCAGCTGCAAAACCCTCACTTTTTGTCTGTCACGTTTCAGCTTAGGGGGATTTATTGCATCCATCAGGGTCCGACTTGTCGGTGTTGGTGTTTTTGGAGGCTGTTGTGCAAGATGCTAACATGATTAGAGAAAATACTGATAAACATCCCTCTGCTGCATTATTTGATTTGATTTTCTATTAATCTGTCAAATACTTCCTGTTTTTTTTCTTTTATCTGATAAAAACTTGAGGCTCAAAATGGATTGCATTGTGTATAAAATCCTCCCCCCCCAAATCCATCTGCTCTTTACCATAATGGGGTGTTTTTAATATTTTTCTGCCTTTTCACAACATCGCATTTTCCATCTGAGCCTATTTGCTTTGATGCAGGGCATATCGCGAATAAAGAGCAGCAGCGACGTGGTGGGAGCGCTGATGAAGGAGCTCAGGCTGCAAAGCGGCCAAAGGGAAGCGGACTTCCGCCTGGCCGTGGCTGTGGACGGCGTGAACGCCCTGTGGGGAAGATCCACCATCAACAAGGGGGATAAGACCGCCGTAAGACAGAACTCATCCATCAGGCTGCGTCCTCTGTTTTTTTTTTTTCCCTTTCTTTTGCCACAAACAGAAAGTCTCATGTGTCCTTCTAATTTTCCTCAGGTGGATCCAGAAGAGCTCACTTTGGTTTACAACCTGAGGAAGCTGATGAAGAACGACTGGGTGAGGAGGGACACAACAGTTAAAGCCTCACAAAGCCGTTTCAGGAAACTGTTGTTGACATTTACCGTCTTGTCTCAGAGCGGCGGCGCCGTCATTACCACTCTGTCTCAGACGGGCGCTCTCTACAGTCCAAAATCCGCCTACTTGCCTCAAGATCTTCTCGGAGAGGTAAGAGAATATTCTGTTTCATCTTGATGTTTGATCAGCTGCTCCTCAGAGAGCCGGATGATGATTCAGCTCTGCTGCTCAGTTTAGGCTAATTAGTACATCAAAAAAAGACGTCTAAGTGGGTAAAGACGCAGCAACCGTAGCATCAAGGAAATCACTTCTATTAGTGACAAACCTCATCTATATGGGGTCTTTAAAAGATAAAAAGATTGTTAGGGTAGTCTCAGTTTTATATCGTCAGCCGTTTTAAAGACACCCAGAGTTGTTGAGTGTTTAGTTAAATTTACTGCCTTGCCATAGTCATAACCCGTGACTCTTTCCGTATTTTTTAAAATATGCTTTGAGTTTTCATGTGCTAGGCCAGCCAACGTAGAGCCTAACTGAAGTGTACGGAAATTGAGAAATTGTTTTTAAGCAAAGTTTTTACTTGCAGAAATTCAAAAAGTGTGCCATACATCCTTTCCCTTTCATCTAATGCCTTACACACAAGCATCTTTTGCTACTGTTACAACTGCAAGTCGAGGGTACTATGTTTATCTCAGCTTTCTATGAGTAAACACTAACATTTTTGTCGATTCTTTGCAAAAAAAATAGTTTAAGTTCTGTTGGACTGGATGGAAAGCATCTTGGCGCTTCGGTTTTCAAGTCTCGACTAAGATTCTAGATCCGATTGAACTCTGAACGTTTTAAAACATGAATATGCTTTGAATCAAGGTTTGCCAGCATAGCTCAGGCTGCATGTTTATGGTTGTTGCCCTCCTGAAGTGGGAACATCTGCCTCAGTTTGCACTCTTCTGCAGCCTATAACTATAATTGCGTTGTGTGCATTTATCACATAAAACCTCCCAGGAGTACTTTAAAGTTTGTTGAGTTCCCCTGGTTGGGATGTAAAGATTTATGCTTATTAAAGATTGTCTCTAGACTGTTCTCAGTTTTAAACAACCCCTATGCAGATATATGTCTGCTACAATGCACTTCTCTTAATATTACATTTATTCTCAGAGGATCATATTCTGACTGTTTGGCTGGAAACTGCCCATTGAACTGTTTAAGTTGCTGTTTTTGTAAAGAAAATGGCTTTTTATTTTCTCGTAGTACAGTACAGAGGTGTTGTTTTTCCAGTGAAAAGGGAGAGTAAAGCAAATAATGACTCGCATTAGTCTTTTCGACACTGCAGCACTTTAGCATGTGACTTCATTACGTCGTTTTGAACTAATTACTAGTATATTTGTTGCGCGACTGCACACCAGGAAATCAGTTCATCCGAGGACTGAAAAATCCCTCTTCTTCCACCGAGAGGCATAAATTATAAGATTTGAAGTGCGATCACGTAACCCACCTAATGGAAAACATTAGCATTATATGAATATAATATTTATTATTTACTTCACTCTTGACTGTAGGGGCTTGACTTTAGCTTTTTTCTTCCCCCCCCCCATCACATTAATGCATGCTTGAATACATTTATCATTAACTTTGTTTCTCTTCTCTCCTGAAGTGCCTGAAGCAGTCGTCAGTTTCTGACTTTACTTTTTACATGTAAATTTATTGAAAAAATTGGACTGAATTGGTGCATACTTCAGGGTAATAATTAAAACTACGGCTTTAAATGTGTAGACAACCGATTTCTCATTGGGTTCTTTAACTTCCTGTCCGTGTCGTCCTCAGAGAGGCTTTGATAACATGGATCCGTTCATCCCCGTCTCGGTGCCCAAATACAGCGAGAAGGAGTTTGAGAGCTGTTACCTTTACTACATGGACCGGAACTGGCTGCAGCACCCACAGAGTGAGTTATGGTCCTGCCACTCTGCAGTTGTGCGATTTTTAAAAATGAAACATAACCAAGGTTTTCTGACCATGTTTGCTTTCCCATCAGGCCGAACAGAAGAAGGGAAGAAAGAACTCATTTTTTTGTGTAACATGAATCCATCCATGTTCGAAAGACTTTGCGGCCACTTGTGAAGAAGTCACAGAAACATTTCGTCACAACAATGCCACTGCATCAGAAACATGCAAACGTATATCTCTGTGGTGTGTATCATGCTGTAAATTATACTACTTTGTAGCTTTCATAATAAAACATTAATAAGAAAAACAGTTTTGTTTTATCTTTACGAATATCAACAGCAAACACTTTTACTTGCTCTATTTGAAAGTAGAGCAAGTGTGGAAGAACTTGGGTCAAGGTTTTGTTTGACACAAAGTTATATCATCCATGTTTAACACAAATGGAAATTAAATATTTGAATGTTACATTATTTTCCTGGTTAAGCTTTGTTGTTTTTTTGTTAGATTTCATTGCTACATGCAAAAATCAACACGGTCATCAAAAAGCATTTGTCCTCTTATGAATTTCTTGTTTTTACACTCGTATTACATTTGTGTGTTACAGATCAAAGACATTTTAAAAGATGACATCAGTAAATTTATAATATAAAGTTTTCAAGATCGGTTATCTAAGTGAGGGGTAATTGTCCCCTAAGCCTAATAGCTTGGCAGCAACAACTGCGGATAAACTTCGACCCACCCTTATTTTATGATTGGTTTTTTCACATTGTAGGATTTTGAACATGAACCACCATCCTGAAACATTTAAGCAGGTTTAGGTCCAGCCTTTCACCGAAGCCACTCTGAAAGCCATTCTTTTATTGCCTTTCATCTTATGAAAGATGTGCTGTTGCGCTGCAGATGATGGAACAGCTGCATAACCTAAGTCCTCCTGAACTCAAGCAGCAAACTCACGGCCAGATATTGTTTTTCAAGATGTTCAGCTAGAGAGCAGAGTTCATGATTCCATCAATGAAGTGAAGTTGTCCAGGTCCTGCAGCAGGAAAGCAGACTCAGACAGACGTGTTTCCCAGACAGACCTTCAGCTCTGGAAACCCCTTGAAATCCCCCAGAATGAGCAGGACGGTGTCTCAGGCAAGAGGAATGTCTGGATTTTCCTCCCGCACATTTGCACTGCAACAATCTTTGATAAATATTCTTCAGTGGATGGATGAAATCTGGATATTTCATCCATCTATTTACCAGTTTTATCTGTTTTTATGAATTGTATTGTTCCATTGTGATCTACCTCGCTCCATCTTACTCTGCTCAACCTGCTTTATTTGTTTTGTAGTGTTTTTGCCACTTTCATCTTGAAAAACTATTTTCTCCCCGATTATACTTTCCTGAAATGGACTGCGTCCATTTGAAGGAATAATGGCAGATCCATTTCATCAGCTCTGAAAACAACACGTTCTCTGTTTTACTCCCTAAATCCCCGCCTTGACGGCAGAGCGCCCTCTGGCTGCAGGTACCAATTACTGCGACGCTGTTCACGTGATCGCTTTAAAATTCACGTGACCAGCGCCAAACTGATCAGAAACTTACCCGGAAGTTCCGTAATGAGACAACAACAGACTGACAGATGAGTGTTGTCACCTGAGTTTCACCTTCAGGACAGGTCAGAGATTCTTCTAGCTTCTCCTTGAGCTGATTTGATCGTTTATAAGTAGATCTGAACGACAGGACTGTGAGATGTTTTTTTTTTTTAGCTGAGTGAGCTCAGGTTATGTGGCTAAAGTTTCAGATCCTTATTATTTTATTCGCCTCCAGGTAAAATGATGCTGCTGTTGCCATCAGTTCTCGTCGCAGCTCTTGTCGTCAGCGCGGCAGATGTGACTCTTTGCTCAGGTAACACCAACATCCCAAAACACAAATATTCCCTCCTATTGTTTTTATGTGCAGTTGGGATGTTTTGTCCTCTCATAGGAATCGATAGATGTGTTGCCAGGAACTTCGGCCATGACTCTGTGGTGTGTGAGTGTAATTCCACCTACTGTGACGGTGTTGGCCCGGTCAGCCTGCCACCTTTGGGTCAGTTCTCCACCTACCTGAGCAGCATGGCAGGCAGCAGGATGGAGCCAGGCCAGGGTCAAGTCCGGGTCAACAGCACTGGAGCAGGTAAAGAGGATGAGCTCTGGGATATTGGGACATCATTGCTTTTCCTTAATGAGCTTCTTTCCTTCTTCCAGGTCTCAGGCTGACGATTGTTCCCTATCAGAAGTATCAGAGGATCAAGGGGTTCGGAGGAGCCATGACGGACGCAGCGGCTATTAACATCCTCTCTCTCTCTGCTGGCGCACAGGAGCAGCTGCTGCGACAGTACTTCTCCAAAGAAGGTAAAGGTTATAAACTTTATGAAGATTATAAAGTGGCTGAGTTTATGTGGAACAGTGCACATATTCTAAGTCATAGAATTGCATTAAAATGGTTATTCTGGTTAGATGTTTCAAAACAACTTATAATATAGTTGCAAATCAAGCTGGAAGGGGAAAAAAGCAATGCCTTGCCATGTTGTTTATCATGGAAAAATTAATATTCTGTTTGTGTAAAAATAAAAGCACAGATTGCCCTGTGAAAGGGAGTTGTTCCTTTCCACTGTTGCCACTCGCTTGTTTATAGGAGGGATTGGTCAGTGACTTCCATGGTTTTATTAGAGAGTGCAATTTGCCTATAATCTGGTTAGATGGTGCACTGATTGTGTTATGTATAAATTGGATCGTCTGAAGCGTCTTGAGAAGACATTAGTTGGGAACTAAAGTATAAAAATAAACCAAAATTAACTCTGTTGTTGTTTTAATGTAACACACAGCAACCAAATACAACACAGCAAGTGATTGTTTTAGATGAAGCACCTGTAAAATATTAAACATAAAAGTGAATGGACATGTTGTGTAAAATGAAAGATTCAATGTCTTGCTATATCTGGCAGCAACAGGAACCAGACTTTCTTGTAATCTTGGTTTTCAAACAGACTTCTTGATTTTTAGTGTTTTCATTCCAGTTTGTGACTGTGTTTTTTTTGTTTTTTTACATAAATCAGTGCTGGTGTGCATTTGTGATCAATGTCCTGCTGGGACACCAAACTGTGTCCAATCATCCATCTCAGTGGTGTAAAACGTTTTGCAACACAGGCCAGAATTGTTCACCTGAAAGAATCCGGTGCCGTAATTTGGATTATTATTTTTAAAGAAAATAAATAATAATAATTCTGATAAATCCTTAAAGTTTGTAATTTTATACTTACTATGAAATTACAATGAAAGCCAAATACGTGGTCAGTAATTACCAGAGTAGTCCAGTTGGAAGTGCTAGTAGATTTTCTTTTCTTTTATCTGCAATGATTTATTTGCTGGAGATATTTTTAATTGCAGCCAGGGGCCACAGAAAATCATCCCAAGAGCCACAAAATGGACCCCACGCCACATTTTGAACATCCATGTGTTTTTTTTTCTTTTTAGATTTGAAACATTAGTTACAACTCTTCCAATGTGGTCAAACAGCTCCATCTTTGGGCTGTTTGACTATTAAACATCTTCCCCAGAAGACATTTGACCTGACAATATTCAAACTTCAGTCAAGATTTTAGGCATCAATACTGGAGCAGATCAATGAAACACAGCAGTAAAAATGATTCAAACCTCGCTTCTAAACTAGGTTTGGAATATAAAATAATAATGATGTCATGTGACCACCCAGAAACATCTGGCCACTTTGAAGCTAAGTCTATGGAGTGGTACTGAATGTGGACATAAAAGCATAAAACTGTAACACACCACTGCATGACATAAACTTTCCCCCATCCAGGATTACATCTTTTCTGCCCCCCCCCCCTCAAAACAACATAAAATCTTTATAATGTAGATTTAGCAATTTTGGCATTTCATCATGCTGCAAATCCTGTTGAGGGTTTTAGCAGATGCAGATCTGATGACCGTCCGGGTCACTTTAATTCTTTCACCGCAGTAAGCTGGTCTAAAATGATTAAGAGTTTTGAGATGGTGGTTCAGATCGCTGAGTGTAGTAAAATAAATGAATAATAGGAAAATGCTGTTTCTTTTTTTTAAATTCAGTTTAAATGGGGCCTCATTCCCTCCTTGGTTAGATTGTTCTCTGGTGTTCAAATGATGGCAACAAAAAACAGAAGCAGTGAAAGTGTTCTCTTAATTGTGTCTTTGGAAAAGTCTTAAGATTGCTGCAGACATTATCTGTTTTCTATTATTTAGAGACATTTTTTGTTTTGAGCTGAAGGGAGAAAACAGTTTGACCTTCTCCATTAAATTTGTTAGTTCTACAAGGCATGCTGCTTCACTGATAACCCCACAACTAAATGTGCGTCAATGTTTTTTTCCTCTTTTCTTTTGTTAGATTTTTTTTACAAGCCATTCTTTGTAAATGTCAGTGAGGTTTTTATTTGCAAAACACCATGAGATCATCAGCTTTTACAGAAGTAGCTTATCACAGCAGCAGCAGGCAGATCTTTATCGTTTCATCTTTGAGAATCGTATCTTATCATGTCACCAGCACAGTACCAGAAAAGAGATTAAAGGACTGCGAAGTACAATGCTCATAATCCTATTGAAGTTTTTATTCACAGTGCAGAGATGAAAGATTTCTAGTAAAGTGAGCCAGGCATGTCGATGGAACCTTAATTTATTCGGGGAGCGGCAGTGCCGTCACGGTTTGGAGGAGAGCATCATCAGATTCTTCACACCTGCAGATGTTTAAAGCTCCGTGACATCTGCACCATCTGCACCAGCTGCGGGGCCCTGCGGGGGCCTGCTGGGCCCGCTCCAACGCTCGAGGGCCACCTGGACAGAATTAGACAGAATTAGAGCCCACTTTTCAGATAAAGTCATGAGCCAGAGTGTGTTTTGTAATACTCTAAATTGACTATTTTAGAGGCATCGGTTTTTGTGGTCCATTAAATAAAAAGCGCTGAAAATAAAGCAAAAATAATAAATAAAAATAAATAAATTGTATTAAATTTATTGTGCAAAAAAAGGGTGCTAAAGCTCAGCCACAAAAAACTGAAATCATGTAGAACTTGATAATCAAAAAATATGTATTTTAGTTTAAATGTTATATTCTTTTAAATAAGATTTTTTATTTTTATTTTACAACAAATTAAAAAGTTGAGCAAATTTCAAATTAAACCTAGCATATTCTTGTCAAAATATGGTGTGAACAACAAATGGCAAAGAAAGTTACTAAGTATTAAGTGGCTCTTGAGGGCCCCCTGCTGACCTGGAGTCCGTCGACAGTGTCTTGGTTAACTTGTGCCTTGGGCCGGCTCTGATCACCAAAGACTCTGGACCATTTTCGTTTCTCTGTGTTGTTGTACCAGGTATCGGCTACAGCGTTGTCCGCGTGCCCATGGCCAGCTGTGACTTCTCCACCCGCCTGTACACCTACGCTGACGCACCCGGGGACTACGACCTGAAGAGCTTCGCTTTGGCCCCTGAGGATGTGAAGATGAAGGTCTCCGTCTTTACACTGAAGCAGAACGTGTCCATCTCCTGATGTGTCCTCATCAACATCCTCTTCCTCTGTGTTTCAGATCCCTCTGCTGCTGCGTGCCCAGGCCTTGTCCCCTCGCCCACTGTCCCTGCTGGGCAGCGCCTGGAGCGCCCCCGCCTGGATGAAAACTAATGGTGCGCTCATAGGAAAGGGCTCCCTGAAGGGCCAGCCGGGGGGCAAGGAGCATAAAACATGGGCTCAGTACTACGTCAGGTGACTTTTGGGTTTTTTACCTTGAATTATTATCGCACACCAGACAGGCTTGATACTGGAGAGATAAATTCTGATGTTTTAACTTTCCCTGGCAGGTTCCTTGAGGAATATGCTAAATATAACCTAACCTTCTGGGCGCTGACGACAGGAAATGAGCCCTCTGCAGGAGAAATGACAAACTACAGGTCCCTGATATGATTTGTAACAATACGCAGCATCCTTGTGGCTTAAAAAAATGCTAAAAGTCACATTTAGTCTTTGTGTGGTTGCAGTTTCCAGGCTCTGGGCTTCACTCCTGAGGAGCAGAGGGACTGGGTGTCTCTGGACTTGGGCCCGGCCCTGCAGTCCTCAGCACACCCACACACACACATTCTCATACTGGATGACAACCGCCTGCTGCTGCCCCACTGGGCCCGAGTGGTGAGTCCAAGGACAGAGAGACAGAGCAGTGGGGAAGGTCGTCTCTGACTTTGTTCAACCCACATGGTGGCAGATGAGATCAGAAACCAGTTATATTTTAGGAAACCAGCAGTAGAACAAACATTAAAAAAAGAAAGTAAAAGCAGAAGGTAATGCCATGTAAGGTGAATTCAAAATGAGAAATCTGCAGTAAAATGGCAGATGTAATTAAATTATATTTCCACATGCAAGTTATCCTGAGTGGTGATGGAAATGCCTTAGGATCGCATCTCTGCTTTTTGCGGATGATGTGGTCCTGTTGGCTTCATCAGATCGTGATCTGCGGCTCTCGCTGGAGCGGTTCGCGGCCGAGTGTGAAGCGGCCGGGATGAGGCTCAGTGCCTCCAAATCCGAGGCCATGGTCTTGAGCCGGA
>CAEGAF010008314.1:0-27168 GCA_903067075.1 Micropoecilia bifurca
GTCCTCATTCACTCAGTGCGTTATAGTTACACATCGCTTAGCATTTGTTGCTGCGCGTTTGCGCCGTGAAGGAAAGAAATGAGATGCGGGTGATCGGTATCGGTAACAGAGCCAATGATCGGCGATCCCGATAATCACCGATTTCACGAAAATCGGCCGATTATGATCGGCGACCGATCGATCGGCGCACCTCTAATTATTACTGATTTATTGCTCAGCCATATTTACTCCTCTTCTGAAGTTGTAAATTCTCAGGAGTCCGTGTACAATAAACACAGACTCCCTGATTTTATTGTACGGTTGTGAATTACACATATGCCAAATCACCATGACATCCTCTGCAGGGGGAGGGTTCACTGTGGACCTTGAAGGGTCTGTACAAAAACAAACATTACAAAACCATGTGAGCAGACGCCAGCAGTTTGACTCCAGCTTGACCATGCTGGGCTTTACTACCTCCAGTGATTGCACCAAGATGCTGCATTTATTTCCCCTCTGAGATTATTTAAGTACTTTTGAAATGAATTAACAGTTATTAGTCAATGAGCATTCTAGTAGCTCTGTGCATTTAAATGGCTAATTTAGTAAAAATGACACTAAGTGCATAAGGTGGTACAACGGGTAAAAGCAAGACTGTTCTGATAATGCTGAGAGTGACTAATCCTCAGCTGTGTGCCTCTATGTTGCCTTCTCTTTCTGAGTATTACAATGAACTTCATGAACAGTTTGGTGACGCACCATGTGTCACATGAGATCAACAACTCAACTGAACTCTGTAGGCATTAAATGGATATTTCTATGTATGACTCAGTGTTGGTTTAAGTTCTTCTTAGTTTGTTTTGCAATATAAATGAAGCACAAAGAATACGTTATGGGAATATTGATAAAGTACAGATTAGAAGAATGTTTCTCCTACACATATTCTATTTTTTGATTCTTCTACAGATATGACTCCACAGGATCCACTGGGATGGATGCATCAAAAACAATCCTTTGACAGAGCAGCTGGTTTATTGATGAGCAGGTAAACGTGCAGTGACAGCACAGTGTCATCAGAACAGGAGTTAAGGAATATCAATGAGATAAAAAAAAGTCCAGGATGTGATGAAAAGAAAATCAGATAAAGTAATAACAAGAACTCCACCAGAACATCTTTAAAAATGCATTCAAGGCACATCAGTGAGGTGCGGAACACCGTCTGATCCCAACAGCTCCATCTACCATCACATCTCTGTTACCTCAACAGCAATCTAACTGGACAGGTGGGTTTTGGCGACTGACCACAGTTGAACTGCTAATAGTTCATAAAACAGTTACACGTTTCATTATACTTGAGATACCAGTCAGATCTCAGATGTGGTTTAAAGACTAAGCTCTGCTTTGTTTGTTAGGATCCAACTACCATTAATTTGTATTGGAAAAGATCAGGTTCCCTTTAAAAAACACAAGTGGAGCAGCCACTTGTGCAGTACTCAGGCTGCAGAGCATTCAGGAAGTCTTACTTTTCCCTGCACTGTTGCTGTGCAGCCCTCATCAAATGAACCCTACTACTGCAACGTTCCCCCTCCATGGTGCTCTGCTCTGTAGCAGCTCAAAAGGCTCTTTGGCTGCTGCTCAGAAGGGAGTGTTTGGCAAATTCTGGGTAGAGTCTGTAAGGTTCCCGTTACAAACCAAGCCACTGGCATGTCCACCAGATGAAGCCTGACCATTGGCTTTGCTCCCAAACTCATTCTCCCTCAAGGACTCCTGCTCCTCAGAGGTCCTCCGGTCAGAGCTCCTGGTTGGAGTTCCCATTCCAGGTGCAGTCTGTCTCCGCCATTGCTGTCTGAGAACATACAGAGTGACTGTGATGAGCAGACTGAGGCACAGCACCAGCAGAACGGAGACCACCACCAACTCGTTCAGGTAGCTGGGGCAGCAGGCTGACAGCAGAGGGTTCCCATCACGGAATTTTGTTTCCAGATTTTCATATTCTTTCATCCACAAAGTTAAATTTCTATCAAGCTGCCTGGTGGTGACTGGAGTGTTCCTGATGGCCAGTGAGGGTTTCGTCACTGCTGGTCTGGATTCTGTTGCTTTAGGCCCCTCCCTGGTGGGCTGGGCTCGTGTGTGGCTCCGTGTGTAGCTGGTTGGAGTCTGAGCCACAGGACTGCTCTTCTGCTTGACGTGATAAATGGCCATGGTCTGTCGGTAGCCGTTCTCTGTGGACAGACAGAGGTAGTGGCCCAGGGTGGCTGGGGTGGCCACAAAGCTGAGGCTCCCATCCTGCAGGTGGAGGTAAAGGTCTGAGGACAGGCGGCTGTTTGGACGCTCCCACAGCTGGTGGGACAGCTGTGACGCTGCAGGACAGTGTAGCCGCACCACGTTGTTCAGAGACACGGAGACCAGCTCACCTGCAGGACACGAGACTGACAAACAGGCTAGAGCTTACTCAGGGATCAGAGCAGAGAAAACCTGCAGACTGACTGGTGATGAACACAAACATGACCATATGTGGAATGCATTATTGTCATTTATTACTGCTGGCAGACTAACGCGTAGAATACCCTCTCATTTAAAACATAGAATTATTTAAAATCTTTGCTGTTATTATTCTTTTGTTTTGTACAAAGATTTCCTAAACAACAACAGATTTATGTAAAATAAAGGTGTTTATGTAATGCACAACATCTCAAAACTAAGACTGCTCATGTTGAAATTTGAACTTGAATGAGAATGAGGATTATCCATGCTTTTATCTATACATATCTATATTGTTGAACGTCTTTTAACTTGCTTGAATAAATTAGCTTTGAATCACATTCAGATTGTGCAAAAATGCTGCAGTAAGACTTAACGGGAATCATCAGAAGATTACACATTACTGTAGTCTTAGCTTTCCTTCACTGGTTGCCAGTGCGTTTTAGAATCCAATTTCATTAGTTCTTACTTTTAGACGTCCCCAGGATAGTGCTGACCTGCTGTAAACCCATTCTTCTTCTGTTGTGTTGAGGTCAACAGGTCAGAATTTACTGAGAGTCTCATTCACTTGATTTAAAGCTGATGGGAATTGGGACTCTAACTCTATGGAGCAACTTTGACCATTTTTGTGTTGCACCGATTTTATTGACTTTTTTAAAAGCAGCTGAAGATGTTTTTGTATAAAAACATTGAATTGATTAACTTGGCATTTTATTTTGTGTCATTGTATTTTATCTGTGCCTCTTTGTTTTATCTGTGAAGCACTTTGTGATTTTTATCTGTGAAAGTTGCTACATTAATCAAATTAACTTACACAATAATAATAATAATGATATTATTATTAATAGTAATAATAATATTATTAATAGTAATAATTAAAGGATTAAATTAAGAATTAAAGGATTCACATTAAGTATTTAAGTTTCATTAAACTTAAATGAAGCTTAAATACTTGTGTATTGTGTATTATGTTTCATTTAAATACTTAAATGAAACTTTTGTGTTTTGTCAAATATCTCAGTGAACACATTTCCAGGACAGAGATGCCACATTGTTGTTTCATAGTGTGACACATACCTGTGGGCATCTTACCAAATTTGGTTCTCTGTGTTAATGAAACACTGTTACAGGTTTCTTCAACATTTCCTCCATCTGTGTCCTGGCTCCTAAAGAGAGGACACTACAGTCAGCAAGTGGATGTTTAATAGAATCAAAACTGCAAACAACCTTGTAAGGCCCTTGCAGCTCAGCGCCGCTCCGCCTTGTTGCGACTACGGGAGCCTCAACTACACCAACCATTTGTTGTCATCAACGCTCACGTGCAGTTCATGCACCAGTCCACTAGGTTCTGCACACCAATGTGTTGCACAGAGCTCCTTGATGATGTACCAAAAATCTGGTGCAGATTAGTTACTGGAACAGTTATATTCAGGGATATATTGTTCAAATAACCTGGGGGGTGGGGGGGGGGGCACTGGAGTCAACTTCCAATATAAGTCAACTAGTAGGAAAACAGATGACTTTAGAAGTTATCAAAGGTCACTTATATCCAGTTTGGTGCAAATCAGATGATGAATGTGTGATTTAAAGTCAACTATATGCAAACGGTGAGGGATTAGAATTTGCCATTCAGTTGTGCCCACATCCTCCAGCCAGCAGCCATTGTTGAGCTTCATGTTGTCATTAAACACAGGTTCAAATCTTTATGAATCATGGAGTAAAAGGAAGAGAACTAGTAGGAAAGCAGGCGACTTGTTATTCAAAGGGGACGGGGCTAAGGTGATGCCACCAATTGACCATGTGAATTTGATCAGTGCTGGTTGGTTATGACAGACATAAAGTCTCAGGCTGCCCTGCGACAGAGTGGCGACCTGTCCAGGGTGACCCCGCCTCTCGCCCGGAACGTTAGCTGGAGATAGGCACCAGCAACCCTCCTGAACCCACTAAGGGACAAGGGTGTACAGAAAATGGATGGATGGATAAGGTCTCAGGCAGCTGGGACTCATGTGTGGAAGTGCCTCATGTGCCTCAGACTTCACTGAGTAATTGTAAAGCCTGCATCTCAAAAGCTGAAGGAGGATTTCACTCAGATACAATGTGTGTAAAAGACACGAAATGGCGGCTTTGATCCAAAATAGCCAACTTCCTGTGGGGTTTGGACCATAGCTCCTGTCAAGATACAGAATTTCATGATTGTTGGATTGTTGAATTTTTTTATTTTATTCTAATGGCGCTGTGGAGGAATTAGGTAAAGCCGTTCATGTGGAACAAGTCTATCTACCCAGAAATAAAATCTTCATGGTTACCATGTCTTTGCCCTGTTCCTACATTATAGAGCATACTATGGCTTTGATATAAAATTGTTGTAGACAAATATCCAAATATTTTGTTCCCTATATCACCTAACAGTACATAGTACTGACAGACAATGTTCATGGTGGCAGTGTGGGACTCACAGCGCGGTCTGGGAGACAGAGACCTCCACACAGGCCCTGCTGGCAGCATCCCAACCACAGAAAGGATCCCGGGAAAGAACACACTGGGCACAGGTCCAGTAGTAGGAGCAGTTAGCAGTTGGAATCCTCACCACCCCCTCTGATGTTCCAACATATAGCATACCCTGCATTAACAAAATGAGTAATCAATCAGTGCAACATTTGATTCAGGGAATCAGTAACTGTGCTCCGTTCAGAAGTGGTCATCTGATTGTCAATGCAACCCAAACAGACTCATTACATGGACCTCAAGACATGAATGTGACTTTCCTGACAGACCCCAAAGGTTTGGTTCCTGGTAAACTTACCGTATTTTCCGCACTATAAGGCACACCGGATTATAAGGCGCACCTTCAATGAATGGCCTATTTTAAAACTTTTTTCACATATGAGGCGCACCGCATTATACGGTGCATAGAAAAGACGCTACAGTAGAGGCTGGAGTTACATTATGCAACCACTACATGGAGCTGCACTAAACGGAATGTCAACAAAACACTCCGACTCCGGTCGGCAAGAAGAATCTTTCGCGACTGGGCCGGGGCATGGATGGTCACCATTCTCCATACGCACACAGCATGTTTGTGGAGAATGTGGTGCTAAATTACCTGCAGACGACCTGATTCTAGACGGACGGTAGGCAGATAGGTCAGTCAAACTTTATTATCGATTACAAACCAGCGTTCTGACAACTATCCCAGCATGCACCGCACGCTTCTTCTTCTATGGGCGAAAATGAAGTCAGTGGCTGCTTACCGTAGTTGCTAGACCTGTTGTGGCTCAATATTGGTACATATATAAGGTGCACCGGATTATAAGGCGCACTGTCGGCTTTTGAGGAAATTGAAGGTTCTTAGGTGCGCCTTATAGTGCGGAAAATACGGTAGCCTAAAAATAAGCTGTAAAACAAGATGGCGGACCTGGGTGGGCTGACATCACTCTGAGCTACTGAAACAAAAGGAGTGCATTTGCAAAAAAAATGTAATTGTCATAAACAGAAAATTTTATTAATCGATAAAATTGATTTATTGCCCAGTCCTAGGTAATGTTAACAACTGGAATTTTCATTTTTTAGAGGGTCTGAAATCAAAATGCTACTTTCTTCCATTATGATATCAACAAACAGCCTGCAAGAATGTCATCTCTGTTTTACATCAAAGTCATCACTCAGTCTGTCTATTTGGATTTATGCAATATTAACCGACTGCCTTCTGGCTGTCTCATCACCATGGAGACTGCGACTCAGTCATTCAGGTCCCTTAGGTTGGGACTTCTCTGCCATAGCTACACTGATATTGACCCTCTCCCCATTTTCAAATGCAGACTCAAACCTGCCTAAGGTTACCTACTCATTGTGACGACTTCATTAAAATCATATATGTTTTAAAATATATTTTATTATGCGATAAGGACTACTTTCGCATAATAATGCATTACTATTAATGCACTTAAAAGTTCATTAATAGCATACCTTGTATTAACACAATGAATTCTTGTTAAACAAACAAGTAATATTATTGACCTGTAAGGTGAACATTATAGATGTTCAACAAGATGCAGTTAAAATCTATGACCAAAAATAGATGAGAAATAAATCTGAAAATAAACTGAATATGCCTCAGTTTGCACCTTTGGGATAGACAGCATCAGGCTCCTGATTGGCTGAGGAGGTTTAAAAACCTGAACCTCCTCTATGATGTAGGGCCCCTGTTGGAGCAGCACTGCTTTGTGTAAGTGACCAGACTCTGGAAGACAGTAAGGACAACAATTAAATATCTGAAAGGGAATCTTGTTCCGAAACAAACACTTAGAGAAATGACGATAAACTTTCAAACATTTTTTTCTAGCAGTGGGAAACAACATGCTGTGTCTCATGGCTCACCTGTCAGAAGAAACAGGACAGTGTAGAGCTTTTTATTGGCAGCCTGGACTCTCTGAACCGTCAGGTGGCTGTAGATGTGCTCACGAGACACCAAGGTCAGGCGTCTTCCAGCCGGACGCACACTGTCCTCTGCCAGGAAGTTTTCTTTGACAAAGCGCAGAGCGTTATCTGAGGCATTGTGCAGCCCACACTAACAGACACACAAAAACAAAGTTTGACAGATTTTAATAAGGATCATCATTGTGTTCAGTTGCAACCTGAGAATTAACACTGCAGCTTCACTTCTTTTGCTTCTAAGGATCTGAATTTACACCAAGTGGCAGGCACAGGTGGCAATTTGGGGGTGGTTAAGCTCTGACACTACATTCAACATTAGTACCAGCTGCTCTGTATGTGTTTGGAATAATCCACAGATCTTTATTAAGTCTATGAGTTACATATCATTGTGTATTGTAGGATCATTGTCCACACACAGTAGCAGTGTGTGTGGACATAAATGCTGAAAACTGATTAAATTTTACCAGGTAAAACTCTTAAAGGCTTTAATGAGAGCACAACTCTGTCTCTGTCTCCATGGTGGATGAAAGGAAACCAGTGAGAAGCGTTTAGCAGCCCTCCATTACAAAGCTCCACCTGTAGTTAAGGGCTGTTTTCAGGGAAGATTTCTACCCACTTTTATGTGATGTGTTCCAGGTGGGAGACAAACTACCCTGGTTCCTGAAAAGGTGCATTTCCACTGCAAGAACCTGAAGGTGCTGTAGACAGCGCTTCAAGACTTATATTTTTCATTTTATATGCAAATTACCCTGAGTTTTCCACTTTCAAAGAAACAAGAAAAGTCAACAGTAGTTGATGAGATTCTTAGTGTGACTTGTTTTACCTCTCCTGGGTTTGCCACCTTCTCTTGGACTCGTGCGCTCCACTGTAATGTGTCTCTGTTCAGGACTTTGTAGTTCCCGGAGAAAATGGATTTGATCTCAGTCAGAGTGAAGGAACACACCGCTGACCTTCCAGAGTTCACAGCCCTGTGTTATGGAAAACAGCTATTAATAAATAAATAACCATGATGTCTGTATAAATCCTCTTTGAGATCCTCCTTAATGGGGACATAGGAAAATTTGTACAAAAAATATGAGATCGATAAAGATGTCCAACTTTCCCACAGGTGAAAAAAAGTATACTTTAGTATATTTCAAACATACTTACATTTGTGAAAGTACACTTTAAGTATACTAAGTATTACGTGTGCTACCTATAAATATATTTGAAGTGTATTAAATGTATATTTGTACCAATTGCAAAATTAGAACTTTAAACACTTAAACATAATTGTACCAAAATACCCTTTTAATATATTAAATAAAAGTGTAATTAATTTACCATGTAATTGTAGCCTAAAACAATGTAAGTACTGTAGTGTAGTGTAGTTATGCATGTCATTTACAAAATAGGTACGTAGGAATAAAGACTTTCACAAGTAATTAAAATTGTAGTTTATCAATAGCAAGAAATAAAAAATAAAAATTAAATGTAATTTAAATACATTACTAATATATTAATAGTATATTTAAAATATATTTGAAGTATATTAAATATATATTTTTAATATAATTCTGAGACAGAATTATTACACTCAAAATATAATAATTATATCAAAATATCATAATAAAGCTCTGAAATATATTTAAAAAGTATACTTTAAGTACACTAAGTATACTTGAAATTGTTCCAAAAAAAGTAGGTATAGTATACTAAAATATACTATTAGTTGTAATTTAATACTATTTAAATACTACTAAAGTATACTAAGCACAAAATTAGTTGTTCCAAATTAATACAGTTTAAGTACATCGATAAAAGTATACTAAAGTATGTTCAAATTTAGTACACTAAAGTATACTTTTTTCACCTGGGTTGGCATCTACTTTTTAAGAATCTCCAGTGAGAATGATTTAAAACCTTGCATTATAAAATATATTTTAGAGTACAATGTGTAAAATTAATCCCAAAATGGCAGGAAGAAATACAAAAGTATTTTGAGGAGGTTAGTAAGGAATGTGGGGTGTTGCTCATATGATGTGAGAAGGTCACTGGTTAAAACAAACAAACAAACAAACAAACAAACAAACAAACAAACAAACAAACAAGCAAACAAACAAACAAACAAGCAAACAAACAAACAAACAAACATTTTTTGGAATTAAGAAGTAGAATCTGGGGTGCTGTGGTGGCGCAGGGGTTAAGCACCACCCACATATGGAGGCCTTAGCCCTTGACGTGGCTGTCACAGCCGGATCAATTCCTGGCCCGGTGACCCTTGCTGTATGTCATCACCCTTCTCTAATTACCCACTTTCCTGCTAAATAAAGGTCACTAGAGCTAATAAAACCTTTACAAAAAAAAGAAGTAGAAGCTGGTTTATTCCAAACAAAGGTCAAATGTAAAACTTTAAAAATTCAGTTTTCTGCAGTATTACTGAAACAGATGCAGCTCAACTGAAATCACTCAGAAAACCTAATAGAGTGACTGATTTAAAAGAGTAGGATGATGTTTTTCCATCATCCTATATTGTTGGCAATAGCTACTCCCATACAAACAAGTGGAGCCATTGTTACTCTTCTTAGAAATGGGTATTGAATTGAGGCTCTAATTTGTGGATGTTGACTAGATTAAAGCAAATCCACTTGAAACCCCGCCCACAGTCCTGGAGTAACCAGGGAAACAGCCCTGCAGACAGAGAACCTGCATCACTGACCACTGAGAGGTAAAGATGCCATAAAACAGTATGTCATCCACTGAAGCGCCCTCTGCCGGTGGAAGCACGTCAATATCCTGGATCACATTGTAAGGGAGCTCGCCGCCATCTTGGCACAACAGCTGAGCTTTGGCAAACGTGGTCCATCGTCTCTGCAGAGTGCGCTGACCTCCAACATCACTCTGATGGGTCACAGGAAAAACACTTGAAAAAGGTGATTCAGACTACTGAGCATTTCACAGCCAAATCATCAACACCCCACAACCATGTTCATGGTTTGTATGAGGGATTGTGAAAGGTATGGTTTTACTTAACATGGACATGTGGAATTATCACTAAAATACATTTACTTTCTGGTTTCAAGAATCAGACTGGGAGCTGAAACAAATGTTTTCCATTTGGGAATTACCTTCCATACTGTACAGTGATGGTTTACAGATGGTTTGGTAACATTGTACCATCCACTAGATTGATGGCCAGTTATTCTTGCTGTCTTTCCACCATGATTTCATGTTAACACACATACTGTGTTTTCCAGAGGAGCAAACAACACTCACTCCAGCTTTTACAGATCCTAATCAAGTGGATTTGATCAGCTGTACCTGGCTGCTGTCAGAAAAGCATCAAGAGTGAATCTAGTTTTATGATCATTTTAGCTTCGTCTTTCATTTTAGCTCAGTGAACAATGGCAGTTCTTTCTCTACTTAAGGTTAGATTTAATTTAGATCTGATGATTTTCATTATGTCCAAGTATGTAAAACTATAGACTTCAAAGACTGCTTTTTTTCTAAATTTGGCTGTATGTTTAGAATTGCTTCATATGTAAGAAAAACAACAAATTGCTGTGGCAGAATGCTTTTAAAGCTGTAGGCAGGTGTTAAACTGCCTGCTGCTCGCTGGATTTATCACCACAGAAATCTTGTCTTTATCAAATTAAGTTCTAGCTGAACACTTAGCTATCACAACTCAATTCACTTCAGTTTATTTATATAACACCAATTCACAACAAATGTGAACTTGTACTATGCACTCACGGCACTTTAAAAAAACATCATTACAATTCAGTCACACATCCATTCGAGTTGATCTAGTTATTAAACAGTATACAGTTTGCTCAGTTAACTATTCAAAGTAGTTTCTTGGGTGATCACTGTGATTAACTGTGTGTTGCTGCTCAAGGTCAGAGTTCAGTGATTAACATCTTCACCATTTTGCAACTTCAGCTGCCTTTGTCCTGCTTTTTTCTTCTATGCTCCTTTACATGATGATGTACGTCATTTGAACCTACCATGCAGATCTGAGAAACACGAGAGACAACGAACTTGTCTACGAAGTTATACTCTCTGCCCACTTCACTGAAGAAAAAGTAGATTTTCTCCTCATGTGGAATGAACTTGGAGCTGATGAAGGTTGGATCTACAGCAAAGAGGATACAAAAGGTACAGAGAAAATCAGATTGAAAACTTTGACCTGGGCCTTTCAAGGAAATGTCAGCCTTTTAAATGTCAGAACAGATATGCATCTTTTATTACTCAATAGAAATCAGTGAAAATACAGTAAGATTTCTTCACGCCTTTGCCTGTGTATGCTGCAGACCAGATCAGCAAGATGCTGAAGCTTGTTGGGAACGAACAGATTCCACAGACTATGATCAGCTGCAAACTGTTTAAGCTGGCTTTAGAGTCAGCACATAAAAACAAAACAGCGTCCTGGAAGGTGGAGCCAAAGTGTATTTACTTATCAGTGAGCCTCAGTACAACTGCATCACTTTGAAATGTGTCAGGATGAGAGTCAGTGCACACACCCTCCAGCCATCCTAATGTGTCATCCAACTTAAGGTCCACCCGGCTGCCCTCACTGAGGTGTCGGGAGATGACTGGCCGGTTCCCTCTGTAGTCTGCCACAGTGCCGGTGTAAAGCTCTCCGCCTGTGTAGCACATACAACACACAGCAGCCAGCACAAGATTCATTATTGTGTTATGCTTTTCTTACAGAATGGACTATTTTTGCATCAGTCACTGGAAAAAGACTCATTTTCTTGCAGCATGGTTCCATTTACTTTAGAATTTCTCTATTTTTGGAAAGCAGTCAACTTTACTATATGTTGGAGAAAAGCTGCTGATTTCTTTTTATTTTACAGGGAGATTCTGTATCAATGTCAACAAAACTGAAACTGAGGTCTTTAACTTAGTGGGATGTAAAGTAAGGACTGTTAAGTAAATTAAAACAGTACATGATAGGCTGGATTTCTTTGTTAAATTTGTTCATTTCTTGAGCTCTGAATAAAGAAAAAGGAGTGAGTGAACACTAAAGCTTAAACAATAAAACCTCCAACACACACACATCTTTAGAAGGTGAGTAGAGTCCACTCTCTTTAGGAGGGAACATAAAAAATGACTGATAGATTTCACATTAAATGTGTAACAGTGAAGCGGTCGCAGCAGTGGCAGCATTTGCCTTACCCACAATGATAGCAGTATTGCGCTGGTAGGGGTCATAAGGGCAGCGACCTCTCCCTTCATCAGTGTTGAGGCTCATTGTGAGTGTCTCTGAGTTCTGGTCAGAAAAGTCAAAAGTCATCAGTTAAAGGATTTTACGAAATCTAGGAGAGATCAAGATCACATGTGATGACCCTGCATGTGACGGACATCTTTTCTTAATTAAAAATATTGTGAAAAAGTCACTGATCTCCAAAAGCAAACCTAATGCATTAGATGGACTTATTATACATATAGTGAAATAGTTCAAGCACATTCATGCAATTTTGATAACTATGGGTGACCTAGAATATGAAAACACAAAATTCAGTGCATCAGAATATTGTGAAAATTTCCACATTCTAAACTCATTGTGTTATACCCTGATGAGCCAAACATCTGAAAACAGCTGCAAAGGTTTATCCTAACTGAATAACATGAAGTGATCTCACAGCAGAGATATGCCAGCATAAAAAACTTACGATATATGCGCAGCGTGGACTAAAGGCAAATGTTCCACACACGTAAATGTGAGTTCTGTTTAAGAACTGCAGAACTCGGATGAAATTGGGACAGTCCGCCTTAAAAACCCAAACAGAAAAGTTAAGAGTTGAGACGATTCAATAAAACCAGTTTCACACTGATAACTAACCCATTAGTTAGAACCTGATAAGAGCCCCACAAAGTCTACAGCTCCACCCAGAGATATCCGTTACTATAGTGATGGTCAAATGGTGCTAGCCATTTGGGTGCCATTAGCACAAATGCTTTGTGGAACAAATTAAAGCTCTAAAGACCACATGCAGTGAAAATGTAAACCCTGTATTAAGGTTGATGAACATGGATGATTTTCTGTAGCTGTAAATTTTAAAAGACAGTGAAAATAGTCTACTGCAGTCACTACTGTAGATTATGATGGGATAACACTTTCAGAGTGAATTGTCAGAATGAAAACATGATGAGATTTTTATTTTCTCAAGCAGATCTGTTACATTTATACTAACATGCTTTGCGCATTTTTATTTTAAATATATCACAAACATGATTTCTAAAATTATGATGATATTTTATGTCCCTATTTTTTTGGAATGGAGAGAATTATATGAACTATCTCACCACTGTCACTGTAATCATTTAAATGTGTTAATCATTGATACCTCGGGATTAAATGTTCTGGTTGGAAAATGTCAGGTTATTTAGTCCATACAGGAATTTGGTGCATAACTGCAAATCAACACTTGCCATTTTCTTGCCCTTCATGGAACACTCTTCTAGGTCTTTTTCGGAAGGGCTCCAGTCCAGCTACAAAAAAACAACAGATTCAGTATCAGTGTAACATCCATATCAACCACCAGAGGGTGCAACAACAGGCAACATTTATTATGTCACTGCTGGTTTAGGACAAAGGAAAACTTCCATGGAGCAATGATCCCATACTGTAAGAGTAACAAACATTTCAGTAAAGAAAACATCAATTTTCATAAATTCCCAGAAGCAAATCAGAGTTAAAACAGAAAACCCAAAGAACAGAACCTGACTGACCATCTCAGACGATCCTAAACCATCCAGAACCTATACCAAACAGCTCAGTGTTTAGTTTCTGCACTGAACTGCTGATGATGACCGGGTCAGACTACCAGAGGCTTCAGCTTCTGGTGAATGTATGGCCTCTAATCACCACTGAACTGTTGTTCTTTATCTGCTGTGGCATTACATGACATAGTGATATTAGTGACCAGTGTTTAGCATTGTTACGTTGCAAACAGCTCAGCCTTTGCTTCACTGTGTTGCCATGTACTGCAGTGGGACTTTGCACGGTTGAATTGTGACTTCCAAAGGAAACTTAATGTGGGGCTCATCCTAGGTTTTACTGGGTTAGGGCCCTAACCTTTTGTCACATGGACCAAAATCATCAAGTCAAAAGTACTCACTGGCCAAAAAAATGTTTAAAATCACAAAAGATTTACAGTATTTTTTTATGCTCAATGATAAACAAATCATACAATAATTCTAAAAAAGTTACGTTTTTTGTTGGAAAGGGAAGTTTAAATCATTTTAGAACTTTGAATTGTTCACATTATTAAAAGAAATAAATCCTGCTTGTAAATTATTTTGGACTCAAATGAAAAAAAATATTCACCCTGTTTTCAGCAGTAAGACCAGGATTTGGGTCACTTTTTTTATTAAGTCAGGTTTAACAAATTCACTCAAAGCAGATTTGGGCTCTACAGTCTAAGTAGAAGTCAGTTAACAAATGTCTTCCTATTTACCATCAAATTAAACAGAAAGCATGGTTGTTAAAAACAAATACTTTGTGTTGTACTTAATAAATTCCGTTGTAGAAAATATAATTTGTCAGTCTTAATTTTGATCTAATTAAAGAAATAAAAGTGTCCATCTGCATCAACCACCTGTTTTGGGGGGCCACACATAATCAGTGAATAGGCAGCAAATGGCCCCTGGATCACACTTTGGACGCTCCTGATCTACTTGCTCAGGGGTGATTTATTGCTCATCTTACTGAAATCCTTGAGAAAAAAAAACAAAACAAAGTAAGACTGTTTTTAGATTTCATGGCCCAAGCAGTGGTGTTTGGGGTAGCGATAAACACTTTAAGTTTATTTTTTTTGTTTTTTCACAGGGGATATTAATGAAAAACATCTCAGCTTTCAAAACTGACATTTCTCTCATTTTCTGCAGAACAGGGCGCTTTACTTCTCCGTTCAGTTGGAGTTTCATATGGAGACAGAGTGAAACTTTCCAGCCTCAATTTCACTTTTCTACATCAAAACCAGTGGCAGTAATGAGTTCTTACAACAGTCAGCAGACAGTCAGGGATCATCTAATTTAATCTTTATTTTATCGGGATAAAAAATAATTGAGCTTATAAATCTCTTTTCCAGAGAGTCCTGGCCAAGAGGAAGCCACAAATACAACACAAAAACACAGAAAATGCCAGGCTATAAAAAACAAGTACACCATTACATAGAACTCAAGAACTTTTTTGCTGGTTCCCTCACCTTGCTCCTCAGGAGGACAGTGTCTTTATGACCAACATCCAGCACTAACACAGCATCACGCGCTCCTACATACAGCTTTTCTCCATCCTCACTGAGAAGAAGGGTTGTGGTGTTACTGAGGTCATGGCTGCTGAAGCAGTTGAGACGTCTCCCAGGGCTACCTGTTATTTAACACACAGCAATACGTCTCAGTTAAGAACAGAATAAAAGAACTAAAGGTGTAAACAGATAAAGCCTTTTATTGGACAGGAGACCAAAAAAAAGCTTACATGATATTGAAGTTTATCATGCCAGAGAAGTCAGAAAAGTATCGATGGGATGAGAAAAATTATGGATGCAAAGTTACTGAGCAATAAATCACCAGCTTAGTATGCAGGGAAACTTTTTAAAATAGAATCTTAGCTGGTTTTCTGCACAGCATACTGAATGAATCCTCATCACAATGTAAGTGTCACTAAGCACCGTTTTGTAGTGATGGGTAGATGAGGCATCATGTATCGTTTCCACCATAGTAAAACTGTTGATTCTGTCTTGATACTGTTTCACTGAATATTGACACCTGCTGGACATTAAAAATTCCTACAGGCAACGTAGTGATTTGATAATCTAGCCCATACAATAAGATTTAAGTCTTTGTATTTTATTGAATATTATATATTGTATTATGTCATATCTTCAGTTACCGATACCGTGAAAGGTGAACTGCGATATAGTGAGGGTTCCCTGTATATGAAATCATTTATGAAAAGCAACTGGGTAATTTGTAGAATGGCTGTATATCTGAGTTTATCCTAGGTGTATCTGGGACTTCATTCTCATGCCTGGCCTCATAATGCCTCAGCATTGAGGAGGTGGATTTATTTAAATAAGACAGTTTAGTCAAACACATGCGACACTTAACCTGCAGAACATAATATGAAAGTAAACTAAGAGTCAGTTTCAGCTGAATTTGGATTAAGATAGATCACGTAGAAACTGACAAGAACCAGATGAAACAACAAAATGAAAACAAATTTATTTTCCAATATAAGATCAAAATGGTCCCACACTGTGGAAACCTTTTGTTTGAAGCTGCTCTATAGTTGATGCTGTTTCGTAAAAGATCAAGAATTTGTTTGACAAATACTTTTGACAGATTGACAGATTTGCTTCCTTATAAACACAGTTTGGCGCTTTAATGTCACTTCGAAACAGTTCCTGTATCGGTCACATGACTTGCTG
Source organism: Micropoecilia bifurca (assembly GCA_903067075.1). Taxonomy (NCBI): domain Eukaryota; kingdom Metazoa; phylum Chordata; class Actinopteri; order Cyprinodontiformes; family Poeciliidae; genus Micropoecilia; species Micropoecilia bifurca. The sequence goes on from CAEGAF010008314.1 coordinate 16,311, forward strand.
AAACCAATACGCGCACAGGTTGTGGTCTGTGGGCTTGACACATGCACCGACGCATCGGTGTTGCCGGACCCATCACTACTGTTTTGGAACAATATTTGGTAAACTGCTACAATTTATGTGACATGCATTTATGCATTTCGGTGATATACTTGGCCAGTTAACAGGTTTTCAATGTCCAAACCTGATGAACATTGCTGGTGGCTGTGACACAAAAGCTCAGAGTGTGATTGTAAAGAAAGAAAAAAACAACGGACAAAATTGTGAATATTGTAATCATCACAGTTTTCAGCAATAATAACAGAAATACATGTCTTCCTGATGTTGTACAAACTCGCCTCCAAAAAAAACTAAATGTTTTGATATTTTGCACACATTTTGAGTTCTGTATTCTATCAAATTATTTCAACCCTAATACTGTAACTGGTTTACTGCATTCTATGATCAATGATTTCCATTTTCTGAAACCATTGGTAGGCTTCAGTTATACAGTTATTCTCAAATAGACTTATAACTAAAATGATATTTTAAAAGGGCAGTATTATGTACTTTCCAGACATATAGTGGCATTTCAAAGCCCAATCAAGTAATTATATTACCTTCAATTGCTATACATATGCTGTATATACAAAATATGAATTAAAATAAAATTGATTTTGTAATTTAAGACCTTAGAATTGGGCCCTTGTCTCTATAAAAACACAGACTGTTTCTGAAACTCCGCCATCAGGAAGTCATCACAGCATTGTTCCTGGTTGCCGTTGGAGATTCAAGGATTTCTCAAATATGCATGAAAGAATAAAGGCAACATTCCATTTTGTTGAGGGAATAACTTTATAATATGACGCAAAGCTCAAAAAAGTCATTTTAACATAATACTGCCCCTCTAACCTGTTAGTGCCTAACACTGCTTCACTCCTCAAATTGAAGGGTAAAGCGTTCGCTGTCTTCCAGTATCAGCCCATCAATCATGTGGAACACAAAGACGAGGTTTCACTCACCCATTGGGAAGGAGACTCTGGGAGTCAGCCTGGTCAGGCATGGGTTCAGCAGAGCCAGCAGGGTTACGGTGAGACGCAGCAGGCAGTCACTGTCCATTGGCTCTGATGACATGGACAGTCAGAAGGCGAGCACTGGGTTAGATGACCATCACACCCTCAGTCTCAGCAGGGAGGAATCTTAGCTATACTGGAACCTCAAACCATCTTCAGACCTGCAACAGAATCAGAGACACATCACATAATTTGCTGCTATGTTCACTAAATCGTCAATGTTTATTGTAGTGTTTAAAGTCATGTTCTGAATGTTCTTTTCAAGAACAGCTATAGACAGAAATGCAGTAAAATCTGAAAAATCAACTTTAAAGAGGCACAGAAACTCTGTGTTTAATAATTATTCATGATTATTATAAGATGACTGTTAGTCCTGCTGTCTTGGTGCTGCTGGATTTACCTGCAGTCTTTAATGCAGTGGTTAACAAATTTGTTTCACATCTGGACGTGCTTGTCAGGACTAAAGGCACAACCTTGAAATGGAGGATGGGAATTTCACTGCAGAGACATTGTTGTGGAGAACAAAGACTTATAAAATAAAAAGTAAAGCATACATTTATATTAAATTGTTTGTTTTTCCTTTTCCTTATACAAGTGTCTCCTTTTCTTTTATTTTTCCTTATGCATTTCTGCTTCATTATGCAACTGAGGAGTGTGGATAGATATAGGCCTAGAAAACAAACCAGAAGCTGATATCCTGGGCCATTTTCTGTGTTTCCCATAAGGAAGCATGGTGATGGACCAACACTGAAATGGTAAGTTGTTTCTCTGTCTTTCCAATGTTATCACTTATTTGGCTTTAATAAATGATGATTGTAACTCGGTTTTCATGGTCATTCAAGATGATTCCTCCTACACAGAGTCCAGGGTAACATCTGAAATGCCATGTTATTCTAACTAATTAAATATGCGTGTAGTTGGAAAACAAACAGCAGCACCAGCTTGCTTTGCAATGTCTGTGCAACTTTGGTGCAGGGCGTAGACTTTTTCTGTTTCTTGTGTTATAATCAAAATGGGGGTTTCTCACAATTTTCACAGTAATTAAAATTCTGCCCTTTTTTAATTCTGTTTTTAAATATTTAGTCACACGACTTTACTTTGATTGCATGGCTCACTTCGCTGCTGTTGCACAGAAATTTACCCAAGTTTCAATAAAGGATGGGACAATACAGGATGTTTGTATTTTACATAGATTGGGGTGTCTGGTCAGAGCTGGACTGCCCCCTAGCGGATGTTTTAAATAATACAAACTATGTTCTATAAACTTGTCCAGCGGTAGAAGCAGTGAGCACAGATTTATAGTTGTGTGTTTCTATAAAGTGTGTTGAGCTGCTAAAACACTTGAGTTCAGATGATCCCTCTGCTGCTTCACATTCTGAAGGCCGTAAGCGCAAAGTGCTGACTTTAAACTTCACACCAACAACAGCCACTGATCTGCTCATTTTATTCCGTGTGGTTTTGTAACTTTATTTTTATTATTATTTCTTGCAAAACGACGCTCTCACATTGTGTATATTTGAGTCCCGGTACACAGACAGTTAGTTGAGCCTGGTCTTACTGTAGCTCCTGCCCTCCAGTCTTTGCCATGTGACCGCTGCAGTCTGCCGTCCATCCATCCCCTTTAAGCGAACCGCACAGCGGTTTTACTCATCGATCTGCCCGAACCTGCCGACGGTGAGCACAAAGCATCTGCAGTTGCTGATACTGATAGCTACGATAGCGGCTGGAAAACCGGAAGTTGTCGAGAACGTGCAGCAGGAGGGCGGAATCAAGGCGCTGCTATTGGATGTTCAGCTGCGTTTTTTCTACAAATACCAACATTGCATTTGTAACACAGAAGGATTATTCAGTTCAGTTCAGTTTACCTACGCAGCGCCAATTTACAACAAATGTCATCTCAATGCACTTTACAAAAACTAATTTCAATTCATTTTTATATTCCAACTGATTCTAGTCATCGGTCAGTACAGTGTGTCCTGGGGCCGGTTTCAGCCTGGACACACGAGGGGCAGGCGAAATGTTAAGGGGGCGTCATTATGCATATACATATTAGGGGTTGATAGCCTCCTTATATTTTAAGGTGGACTATAAAATAATAAAAGTCGAGTAGAAGTCGAGCCCTCCTCGCAGTGATGTCATAGAAACGTAAGCGAACTTCACATCAACTTACAGGCTGTATTATATTCACAGCAAATATTGACCTTTAAGTATTTTATGCAGAAATAAACGTATAAGAACCAGAACATCATCCTTGACTTCTTCGTTAGCAGCGGATTAAAGTCTGAAAAGTTGAACCAAGTCAGGTGCGACTTTCCCACCACCGCCTACTGAGGATAGGCTGGACAGCTGCATATAGTCAAATGATCACACTGACCAGTGAATCAACGGTGCTTTTGGTTTGTGCGTCACAACCCAAAGTTATTATGAATGGATAGTTACTGTTAAATTCTGCGCTGCCACCCCGACGCAGCAGGAAGCTCCGCTGACTCAGCAGCAGCTCTTTTGGCGGGACGAACCAACTTTGGAGAAGTTTGCAGTTTCCCTTTGATGAATTAACGTTTTTACACAATTCGAACTGTCTCAAGAACTCACCTAGTTCATCTTCTTTCATTTTCTTGGAAAAATTAGTTTGGATCAAATGTATTTTACGCGCGCAGATCCTTTGCCATAACAACCGAGGAACAACAAATCCAAAAGCTGACCGAACAGAATCCGTTAAGTATCAGGATTCCGCGCCAAAAACGCAAACATTTCCCACAGAAAGAACAGAATATTCAGTCCATAACAATTTTTTTTCCTGGTTTGATGTTTATTTAGTCACAACTACAAGTAAACACAGCGGGGGTCTTTATCCAACTTCCAAACCTGCTCGATGCTGTCAGACAGGGTTGGTCTGAGGGTCGGTCGCCTTATAAACGGAACCAACACACCGAACTGCGCCGCACATGTTAAGGTTGTTGAACTCAAGGGAACAAAGCTGAACTATTTCCAACTATTTAAAAAAAAAATTCAAACCTGTGAATCTTCGGGGTTTGTTTCGTAGCTAGTGTTAGCAAAACATTGTGCTCTTGTCGCGCACATTTAAGATTTAGGCATCTTGACAGAGAAAGTCGCCATCGTTGGCAAGCAGGTTGGCTAGCAGAGAGCGGGATCTCGCTCGCGTTAGGCTCGTTAGAATACTCGATGCTGATTGGCTGTTTACTAGCGGCTGAAGGGTTTCAGTTGCAGCTAGACAGACAGGAGAAGACCGCAGCCTGCAGAGCGCAGTGCGCAGCAGAACCTCAGACAAGGGAGATGTTCCGTTATTTGTGGCAAGTTTCATTTGAGGGGCCAAGACGTTTGTTTGAGGGGCCACTGCCCCCTTTTGCCCCACCGTATAACCGCCCCGGTCCATCCATCCATCCATCCATCCATCCATCCATCCATCCATCCATCCATGATTTAAAGCAAAACTTTACATTTTTTTTGCTCTTGCCCTCAACCTCTCTCTTCTTCTTCATCTCGGCGTGATGTCTGACATCATGCTATTCTCTCTGCAGTCCAGTCACAGCTGTGGGCTGAATGGGCCAGTAAACCCAGGGATTGCGGCAAGGTAATAAATTATTGACAATATTGTCTCACAATCCTGAACAAATAGCTGCAGACAGTTTTTTTGCCTGTTACTTTGCTCACTACTTTCTATCTCTCATCAAGTTTGGTATCAAAAGAGCCTTCCTGGGGTTCTTCTATAGACAGAGTTTAGTTTAGGATGTACAAAAGGAAGCGAAAGCAAAGAAACCACCTAAAACCTGTTGATAACCAGGAAGTATTTGCATCACCATGCAGGCTAATCTGGCAAACTTAAATCAAGGGTTGTCTCACTCTAGTAAGTAACAACATGACATTGTTACGAGATTGCAATTCCTGATTGTAATCTCTTATTTTGTGCAGTTATTCAATTATATGGGATTTAAGCATTTATAAGCTAAATACTCCAATTACATATATATATATCACTTTTATAGTTATAGAAAGCACTTTAGTCACATTCACCCAGTCACACTCACAAACACACATTCACTAAATAACAATATTTGTAGGCAACATTTGGTATGCTCAGAGGTGGAAAGAGTATAAAAATAATGCACTCAAGTTAAAGTACACTTTGATAAGAATTTACAAGTAAAGTTACCAGTGTAGATTGATACTCATTAAAAAAGTACCTCATTAAAACTGACTTTTAAAATCCCAGCTATCTAACAGTTTTACATAACTGACTCTAAACTGAGAACTTGATCGTCTGTTTTCAGCTTCAGCCAATACAAATTATAGTCACAAGTAACCAGGTAAAAAGTCCATACAAATTGTACTTGATTACATGAAATGATGAAAGTAAATGGTTATTTGCATCCCTGAGGTTTCTAGGGGCACATCAACATGTGACAGGAGGAAACTGGCATCAATCAGTAAGTGTTCATAGCTACTAAATAGGAGTAAGTTAGAGATAGTGATGGGTGATAGTGAATGTGTCGTGTGAATCAATCAAAGTGTGAAAACAAAGTCACAAAAAACAAAAACATAATATTTCTATGAGACCCACTTCCATTGTCAGCTACAAATATCAGTTTTACTATTAATATTAGTTTAAGTAATGCAAGGTTGATATTAAAAATAATGTGGGAGAATAATATGGGGTCACAACATGAAGAAGGAACAAAGTAAAGCAGGACTCAACATGACAGATTTTTGCAGTGATACTTCAGAGTGAGAAGCTGCTATGTCTCAAGCCCGGTGAGGAACCTTCTGTGCTTCCATGTCATCTCTGTGCATATTTGATTTGGAATCATTCTACAGCCTAAAGCTGTGCATGTTAATTAGCACTTTAAATCTCCTTAAGTGTAAGTGTGTACTAACCAACCCCCAACATACTGAAAACCCTGGCAGGATTAAATGGTTGAACTTGGATGAAATTAAAGTGTGAGAACTCTTAAAATAACTAGAGTCCAACAGATAACTCAGTCAACTGTTTATGGTTCTTGACTACAGCAGCCACATTCTCTTCCTGTAAGGCTCTTTTGCTGTTTGGGGAAGCACATCTTGCAAAAGAACGTTCTCACCTTTTACCTGCCAGGATAGCAACATGTCGGAACCCTATACCACCAATGCAAATCAAGTCATGTCTAATGACAATGATTTTCATTAATTATAAGTATCTGTAAGTATCTCATTCTCATCTAAAAGAAATGCATTAAGACGTAAAGGAAAACCAGTTAACTCAGTTTTAATTTAAATATTTACATTTTTGTTAAAGTTACATCAAAAGTAGCCTAACATGAGGAGGGTTAGAAATAGAAAGCTTTGCAAAAGTATTGCAATAAAAATAAGGACAATTTTATTAAGAAAAAACTAAAGTTTTCTTTTCTGTATGTGTTTGAGACCAGCATGCCAATCAACATCTAATGGCATACTACTGAAGATCACAAAAGGAAAAATGACCCCAAAACAAACTAGAGACATAATAGATACTGATTTGTTTCTAAGTCCATTACATGTTATGTTTTTAAATTGGTCCCAAACTGAATGTGGGTGGACCTTGTGTTGAGGAGTTTGTTTCCTGCAGAGTTGTCCGAAGAATTATTCATCTGAATTTGTCCACACAGTTTCTTTGCAGTTTCTTAAAATGTTCACCTCTTCCATTAGCTCCACACACAAATGAGCTGTTCAAATGGAGCTGGTGAAACCTTTCGGCACAGCTCTCTGTTGGTGTTCTACTTACAAAAGTCTTTGTTGGAAGACAGTACCTTATTGGTTCCTTTCAAAGGTAACTCCACTTGTCCATTCAACTTCATCCCAATGAATATTTCACCTGCCATGGCTCCCAGTTACACCATGGAATTCCAGGATAGGGTCCAAATGTAGGCTTACACAGCAGTATGAGGAAAGGACAGCTGCAGGGAATAAAGCTTTGAGAGTTTTTACAGTGAGTGTGGTGAGGAATGAAGTGTGTAAGATGGCTAATAAGGAGAAAAGAAGCTTGGAGAGGATTAGCAGTGACCTGGAAACAGCCTTGTGGTTACAGGCTGTGTCCCTTCTAGTGTCAAACATGAAACTGCTGACACATGGTTGACATTGAGCAAAAATATGAGTCCATCCATGATGTATGTGAAAGACTGCTGACTAGAAAAATAAAAACGTGTCATAAACATTTTTCAGAGAATCAAGGGTCATAATAACTTCAAAAATTCATCCATCATTTGCATTCATGTGTTTATTCTTGCAAGGTGGCAGGGGGCTGGGACTGGGAACACTGGACTGGAACTGGGAGGCCCAATGTCTCTGTTAGTCACTAGACCAGAGGCAGGGTCACCCTGGACAGATTGCCAGTTTGTGACAGGGTTATTAGGGCAATCCTAATAACCCTAACCCTATTCAAACCTAGGGCAATTCAAAGTCAGTACTTAACTAGCAGCCACGGGTTGCATCAGGGTGAAAGGACAATAACAACACCCCTAGCAGCCTCCATGCACAATGACTTCAGGCTGGCATTTGAAGCTAGTAAGGCACCAGTACCACCAGTAACTGTGGAACCAAACACTTCAACTAAATATTCCAAATTTATTTTGAAATCTTTGATACAACATACTGCTTTGTATGTGCAAATCTCTACTACAGTAAGGCAGAAAGTGTGTAAGTGAGTGTGGACAAGATTTCTTTGAACTAACTGTGCTCATTAATTATTAAGGACGTAGATTGTCCAACAAAAAAATCATTTAATGAAATGGTGGAATCCAATGCATCACTTTCTCTGCACATAATTTATTATACTCATAACTTCTTAAAACCATCAGATAAAGTTTAATGACAAGTCAATTATATTTAATCAGTGTAGATTACAAATTTTCTCAAACCTCCAATATCCTTTCAAATTCACAATTACAAGATCAAAAGCAAATAGTAAGTAAGAAATTAACTACGGTGAAATAAAGCCATCTTTTAATACTGAAGGCAGCTTTTTTACATTAACTGATGAACAGCCACCTGGTCATTTACATTCCTATCTAACCAAATTTGCACTGAGATGTGACCTGAAGCTTCTCTGCCTTATGAATTCATTCTGACTGTTTGACCAGCTTTGCTGCACATTTTACTAGCACCATGATGAAACTCTATGGATTTTGTGCCGCTATTGTTCTGCTGTCTTTGGCTGAAGGGTGGAGTGCTGGTAAGATCCTTTTTACTTTTTGAATAAAAAAATGTAAATTTGTTTTGATTTTTCCTATCTGCTTTTACTTGGACCATTTGATATATATATATTTATTTTTAGAAAATGTAGACTTTACAAACATAAGAGTAACCAATAACAAAATAACTTCAAGAGGAAACCTTTGTTCCATTCACATTTAAATGTAAACGAAGTCATTTTTGGAACCACGTCATGCTTTCACCTGCCAATGTTAGTTGATTACTGCAAACGCTCTGGACATTTTCTCAGAAGTATGCCGAAAGTAGTATACTTAGCACAGTAGAAATGTTCTTAATTTCTACAGCCTTACTCAGACAATTACACTATTATGTTACCAGTACATGCCTAACCCTGACCCTCAACTCAACTGAAACCTTAACCAATCCCTGACCTAGAAACAGTACTTCTTCTTTCAGTGCCTGTCGTTGGGCCTTGAAATACTATGTTGCATCATCCCAACATAGTATTTGTTGGAAAAATTTGGCTTTCAATGTATCAAATACAAGGTCACATCCACGCATATCACACATACATGTGCTCAAAAGAAGGATTTATGAAGGTATATAGACAGCTTATTCTTCAATGTAGGAAGTTCTAAAACCTCTGGGCAGAATTACATACATGTTTTTTGCCATGAACTATAACCACAACGGTGTGTTCAAGTTAAATAAAAGGACAGCTACTCATTGCACTCTAGGAGATTTCCGATGTTGAGTTGTCCTTCAGCTGTATCACAAAAGAAACAGATGACATGAGTCCTTAAATAATATCCTCGAAAAAGCCTCACAGACTCACAGGAGATGTTGGTCCTAATCTATCATAAATTGATTCAAAACAGTTTTAATTATCTTTTAAAAATATAAATATAAAAGAACAGAACAACATTCTGTACTCTCACTGAAACTTTATATTTCCTAACAAAACACTACTATAAGGAATTTGAATTCTGAAGCTGACTGTGAAAAAAACAAAACAAAACAAACAAACAAAAAAATCTCTATGACTTAACATTACATCAATTACACAAGCAAAGGATTTCAACTCACAGATGACTAAACTGGCTATTTAAGTTTGAAAAAATGAGGACCTATCGCTTCCTGATCAGAACTGTACATTCAAAATGGTGACTGAAAATAAGGAGTGATTGTTTTAGCTCTAACCACAATTGATATGAAAATATTAAATATCTGAAAGTAAAACATAAGGAAAACAGAAGACCTTTCCTTGGGCTGCCACATCGCGGTGGAGGGGTTTGATTGTCCCAATGATCCTAGGAGTTAGGAGCCCTTTGTGCCTCTGGTAAAGTCACCCAAGGCAGACAGGACATAGGTGAGGAACTAGACAAAGACCCCTATGATGAATGATAATGTTGGACTTGGTTTTCCATCGCCCGGACCCGGGTCACCGGGGCCCACTCTGGAGCCAGGCCTTGAGGTGGGGCACAATGGTGAGTGCCTGTTGGCCGGGCTTTTACCCACGGAGCCTGGCCAGGCTCAGCCCGAAGAGGAGACGTGGGTCCCCCTTCCAACAGGCTCACCACCTGTCGGAGGGGCCAACGGGGTCGGGTGCACTGTGTTACGGGCGGCAGCCGAGGGAGGGGACCCTGGCGGTCTGATCCCCGGCTGCAGAAGCTGGCTCTTGGGACGTGGAACGTCACCTCTCTGGTGGGGAAGGAACCGGAGCTAGTGTGCGAGGCTGAGAGGTTCCGGCTAGAAATAGTCAGCCTCATCTCGACACATGGCTCTGGTCCTGGAACCAGTCTCCTTTAGAGGGGCTGGGCGTATTTCCACTCTGGAGTTGTCCACGGTGAGAGGCACTGGGCAGGAGTGGGCATACTTGTTGCCTCCCATCAGAATGTCAGAGTCGGTTCCATATTGCCGGCAGTAAGTCGGGCTCATTTCCGGTGAGAGTTGGACTCCGCCAAGGCTGTCCTTTGTCACCGATTCTGTTCATTACTTTCATGGGCGCAGCCAAGATGTTGAGGGGATCCGTTTTGGTGGCCTTAGGATCACATCTCCGCTTTTTGCGGATGATGTGGTCCTGTTGGCTTCATCAAATCGTGATCTGCGGCTCTCGCTGGAGCGGTTCGCGGCCGAGTAGGAAGCGGCTGGTTTGAGGCTCAGTGCCTCCAAATCCGAGTCCATGGTCTTGAGCCGGAAAAGGGTAGAGTGCCTTCTCCGGGTCAGGGGGGTCATCCTCCCTCAAGTACAGGAGTTTAAGTATCTGGGGATCTTGTTCACAAATGAGGGAAGAAGGGAGCGACAGTCCGACAGGTCAGAGGAGACACCATAACATAAAACGTAACCTGAAATCATTTATAATTACTCCATGTCTCATTAAAAGTTAAAGCCTGCAGGTTTATCTCCTACTTACTTCAATGACAAACCACCGGGACGCTCCGTCTTGCTTCTGGGTTTACCTGGATATTTTTCCGGCCAGCGAACCATTGCGCCACCCAGTGGTCCTTTTTCAGACCACTTAGTCTCCTGTACCGTTCAAAAACGCACAACATGTCTATAAATAATTTTAGGACATTATAAGGAAGTGCTGAGATGTATCGTTTTCCAGCGAACTAACGTATTTGCCA
>CAEGAF010008340.1:0-32645 GCA_903067075.1 Micropoecilia bifurca
GGCAGCATGTCGGTTGGTCTGTGTTACCCAGAAAGCAGTTGGGCACAATATCGCAACACCAACACCGTGAGTGAAACAATGACTGGGGCAGCTACTATATAAATTACTCGGGGACCACTTCTTTATTATTACACATCCACATTTGTAGAGTACGGAACAAATCGCGTCCCGGGTGGCAACCCTAACTGTAGCGTCTATTCTATGCTCCTTATCTATGAAAAAAGTTTTAAAATAGGCCATTCATTGAAGGTGCGCCTTATCATCCGGTGCACCTTATAGTGCGGAAAATATTGTAACTTAAATATAAAAAACATCTTATTTCGATGGGCTTTAATTTATACATTTCCCATCAGTTCTGAGTGGGATTTGCTGAGTGTTCTCTAGAGCCACCGGGCGTGGACTGGTACCGGTCCGTGGACCAACTGGTACCAGTCAAGAAATAGACATTTTTGTTTTACGTATTATCTGAGTCTGGAGGATCTTTTATTTTGAAAACCCTTTAACCGGATTCTTATGTCTGGTTAAATCTTAAGTCTGGTTCACACTGGCACGATTTTAGGATTATTGGCCGATTTTGAAAACTTCTGTGACCACACACGAGGCAATTAAAGTACAACAGATTCGATAGGTTTGTGTGTCCGTAGCAGGAGCAAATCTTGCTGTGTGACCAGGCTTTAGTACAAAATAATGTTGTGTTACAACTACAATCTACCTGCAATGCATAAAGCAAGTGTAAGCGTCAAGCCCTGATTGAATGAATAGCCTTGTGTCACGTTAATGATGGATAGCTGAAAAATTACCAGGTTATCAACCGTGGTAGCAATTTTGCTCCAACTCCGCTCCTTATCATTTCTGTGGATATTCTTTGTACGAAATGCCAAATAAAGATTCATGCTGTTTCCACGATCATCTCTGATATCAGAAAGCGCGATGTCAGTTGTTTGGGATTCTTCTCCGTGAACAACGTAACTGGGAATTCTGATTGGCTACCTGTCACTTTCAACAAGGCTGCGTACTCGTAACCTGTCAGGAAAAACCCCACAAGCTGCGAGAATATGACCGATCTTAGATCGGAGCGGTGCTCTGTCAAATCAACTTACGCTGTCAGATCGTCAGATCGTCATATGCTCAATCTTAGCATACCACACACGCCAGGATGACCGGTTACGATTATCGAAAGTGACTTTCTGAAATTGTCATAAGGGGAAATTCGGGGCAAAAAAAATAAAGGACCGGGGTCGCAGAAAAATTGATCGGTCCATGGTGATAAAAAGGTTGGGGGCCACTTCTCTAGAGGTGTCACTGTGTGACCCTGAAGTGAAAGAAGTCACCTGGTAGCTGTGTGAAGCTGACACCCCACCCACGACAAAAAAATCCCACAAATAGTCTGAATGGTTAGTGCTCCGTTTGTGCAAGTTTGTGCCGTTAAAATTTTCATTTGTGAAGTTTTAGTTTCTGAGATATTAAAAATTATTTTTTTAGGTCTTCCAGAGGTCACCATCCCCCCATATTGCTCCAAAACAAACCAAAGTGGTCTAGTTCGTTAGTGCTCCGTTTGTGCTGGTGAAACTTTTGTTTGTGCAACTTTCGTCTTTGAGATATTAAAAATAATTTTTTAGGTAATCCAGAGTTCTCCCATCTTGCTCCAAAACAAACCAAAGTGTGGGGTACTTCGTTTAAATTCTTCAGATTTTCAGCTGTTGTACAATGTGTATCTTCTTTTATTTTGAACTTTAATACAGATTTAGAACAAGAAAAATTTGTCTCATTTCAAGAAATGTTTGAAGATAGCAATGTTTTCTCACCAATATACCTTTCTCTCTCCACAATAATTGAATCCTGCCAATAAAGGACATGCAGCCATAACCCTAACTATTGTGTATAACTTGTTCAACTGTGCTTTGGTTTCAGAGATGGTCTGAACAATTATATTCACATTGTTGACTTACTTTCTGCTGATTATGCAGCAAACGGGTAAAAATAATAATTTAAAAAAATCCATAGCTAATATGCTAGTTGCTTGAGTCAAGTTTTCGCGGAGTAAACAGGAAGTGCATCACTGGTTCAACAAAGTTCATCCAAGTAATCTACTTAATATTTAGTAAATATATTTTAAATGCAACAATTTTCATCTCATCCTATTTCTGACATTAAATGTGTATGAGCTTCAAGGATTTTTAAAAGCACATAATATTTTTGCGAACTTTGACATAGTTCTCACACAACAACTGGGATTGGCTCCACCCACACTGTAGTGAGCCCCCCTCCTCCCCTCCCCCGATCTTGGTTTGGCGCAGAGCAAGTGTAATTTCAACCTCTTGTTAAAATTATTCTAGCAGTCTCAAAGAAATCGTTTTGAATAAGTAATTTTTGGAATTTTTCTAACCCTCTGATTTTCATTTTTGAACAAGGTAAGTAAATTAATGCTCAGATTTCACATAAAATGTTGACTCAATGCAATCCATCCCCATCAAAGCAGAGAGGACGTATGCATGGCTAGCTTACATATGCATTCATTTAAATTCACAACATATATTTGAAGTCCAGACTTTTTAAACCTATTGAAACATAGAGAGGCACCATCTTGCAGCCTTTACATTTATATTGAATCATTAACACGTAAGCATACAGTATGCATAAAGGGCGCATCTTCTGAATTAAATTCATCGGCCAAAATTATAACTTTTAATATCTCAGAAACCAAATGAAAATTTTAACGGCACAAACGGAGCATCAACAAAGTAGCCCACTTTGGTTTGTTTTGGAACAAGACAAACCAAAGATGTAATTGGCCAAAATTATAACTTTTAATATCTCGAAAATGAAAGCTGCACAAACAAAAATTTTAACGGCACAAACCTGCACAAACGGAGCACTAACAAACTAGCCCACTTTGGTTTGTTTTGGAGCAATATGGGGGGATGGTGAACTCTGGATGACCTAAAAAATTATTTTTAATATCTCAGAAACCAAAGCTGCACTTTGTGTGCTTTGGCGTTTCAGTGCTGATAAAATTTTTGTGTAGCGATAAAAGCTGAGTATCTCTTGAATTGCTAAAAAAAATAAAGCTGTATTTCTCTCAGCCCACTGGCTGCAATGTTGACACCTTGAGATGCCATGAGACCTAAATTCTGAACATCATGACATGGAGTCATCCCAGATTTCATGTCTGGCATATAACTGTTCATTTTAGCTTTTAAACTGATCCTGTGTCCAGACAGAGATAATCAGGTCATGATTATCCCTGGTCATGATGCCCAGAATCATGACCAGTTTGTTTTGAAAATCCTGCAGCTTCCACTTCCCTTCCTAACATGGCGCTTCCTCGCCCCGACTCTTATACTGATAGGAGGAACCACAGAGCTATAAGTTAAAAGCACATCTTCTGAAGTTGGGATATTTGTCCTCCAACAAGTTCCAGAGGAATCACCTCAAACCAAATGTTGGACTGGATTTTATTTCACTGTAATTTGTGAATGTTAGAGCCTCATTTGATCAACTCAAACCACTCGCACCGTTTTACTCTCTCTCTCTCTCTCTTAAGTACACCAGTTGCCATGGCAACCTCCTGTGCTCCACAAGCTGAACCGAGATTACTTTAAAAATATAACAGTCCATTACGATATTAGGTTTGCAGGCTTGATATTTATTTTGCGATCATTAATAAACCTCTCATGAACACAGAGGTGGTTTATTAAGTTGTGTCTACCACTAGGTGGTGTACGAGAATAGGATGGACTGAAGGAGAAGAAGAAGAGGTAAGACGGGAGAAAGGAATACCTAATGTTACGTACAGTCATGGCCAAAAGTTTTGATTGTGACACAAATATTATATTTTCACATGATCTGATGCTCTCTGGTTTTCATGTGTGTGTGTCAGATGTTTTCATCTGACACACATACAGAAAAGTGATTGCAGTCATATTATGAGTAACAAAAGCTTTTATTGACAGTTAGAATGAGTTAATGCAGCAAGTCATTATTTGCAGTGTTGACCCCTCTTCTTCAGCACCTCTGCAATTCTCCCTGGCATCTCAATCAACTTCTGGACCACATCCTGACTGATATCAGTCCATTCTTGCACAATCAAAGCTCACATTTTGTCAGATTTCCTAGGTTTTTGTTTGTCCACCCGTCTCTTGATGATTGACCACAAGTTTTCAATGGGATTAAGATCTGGGGAGTTTCCAGGCCATGGACCCAAAATCTCTATGTTTTGTTCCCTGAGCCAGTTAGTTATCACCTTTGCTTTATGGCAAGGTGCTCCATCACGCTGGAACAGGCATTGTTCATCACCAAACTGCTCTTGGACAGTTGGGAGAAGTTGCTCTCGGAGGACATTCTGTCATTCTGACATTATTTATGGCTATGTTTTTAGGCAAGACTGTCAGAGAGCCGACTCCCTTGGCTGAGAACCAACCCAACACATGAATGGTTTCATAATGCTTTACAGTTGGCATGAGACCAGGCTGGTGGTAGTCTCACCTCGTCTTCTCCCAACAAGCTGTTTTCCAGATGTCCCAAACAATCAGAAAGGGGATTCATCAGAGAAAAGGACTTTACCCCAGTCCTCAGCAGTCCACTCCTTGTACCTTTTGCAGAATATTAGTCTGTCCCTGATGTTTTTCCTGGAGAGAAGTGGCTTCTTTGCTGCCCTCCTTGAGACCTGGCCTTGCTCCAAGAGTCTCCGCCTCACAGTGCGTCCAGATGCTCTCACACCTGCCTGCTGCCATTCCTGAACAAGCTCTGCAGTGATGGTAGCCCAATCCCGCATCTGAAACACTTTTAAGAGACGGTCCTGGCGCTTGCTAGTCTTTCTTGGGCACCCTGGAGCCTTTTTGGGAACAATGGAACCTCTCCTTCCTTGTAGTCCTTGATGATGCCATAGATTGTTGACTGAGGTGCAATCTTTCTAGCTGCCATACTCTTCCCTGTTGGGCCATTTTTGTGCAGTGCAATGATGACTGCACATGTTTCTTTAGAGATAACCATGGTTCACAGAAGAGAAACAATGATGTCAAGCACCAGCCTCTTTTTAAAGTGTCCAGTGGTGTCATTCTTACTTAATCATGACAGATTGAGCTCCAGCCCTGTCCTCATCAACACCCACACCTGTGTTAATGGAGCAATCGCTGAAACGATGTTAGCTGGTACTTTTTAGGCAGGGCTGCAATGAAGTTGAAATGTGTTTTGGGGGATAAAGTAAATTTTCTAGGCAAATATAGACTTTGCAATTAATTGCTGTTAAGCTGATCACTCTTTATAACATTCTGGAGTATATGCAAATTGCCATAATAAAAACTGAAGCAGTAGACTTTGTAAAAATTAACATTTGAATCATTCACAAAACTTTTGGTCATGACTGTACTGCTGAGCGAGTTATGAATAAATGCTGTTAAGAGTTCTTTGTCTACTTCAGCTTCTACCTTGTCCTGGCTTCCAAACATAACAGATTAGTTAATTTTAAACTCCTGCTCTGCTCGTTATTTTGGTAATGGAACTGAAACGCACAGAATTGCGCAACAACTTGTTGAAACAATAATTACTGAGATTGTTCGTTGGGTCATTAATTTGAACATGTTTTGTTAATTTTTGTTGTTGTTCTTTCATAAAGTTATGAACGTTTTAAGCCAGTCAGAGGAGGACATGCTGGTCTCAGATTCCTGGCGGCGTTCAGTTTGTCACCTAATGCCGAGATTGACTCAAAACCTTCTGCGATCGACACTGCTGCTCTAGCAAAGCACGAACAGTTCAGAAACAATATGAAATAAGAAAAAAGTTGTTCATTAACTGATTAAGTCATGTTTTAGATTGTTCTTGAAAAACTAATCAGTCAAGGCTGATTAGTGGGTGAACTCATGGCTACACAGTGAACCCATTCATATTTTATAGCAGACAGCCGCTCCCCTCTCTTGCAGGTACTGCAAACCCCCACTAAATCTAAATCTGTTAGGGGTATGCAGTACCCTGCCCTATCCCCTTAGTTTCACCCTTAGTCATAAAGCTGCCATAAAATAACAGTCTTCAGTCAGAGGCCTCTTCAGATTTATTGCAAGACTGACTGCAATCTTAGATCCTTTCTGCCTCCAGCATCACCAGTCGATCTAATGGTGTCAAGAAGCATACGGGACTATATATCTATTATTGCTCTGTGAATAACATTTCACATGTACCTGGAAAGTTTACATAAACAAAGCTCTACTGAGTGTGTATTTGCAGCATTTCAAAATAAAATGTAAACCAGCCAACTAATATGGAGAAGAGATAGAGTCTTACTGCCTCAGGGAGGTGCAGGATGGTGTGGTCTGTTTCAGGAAAAGCTGCCAGAGCTTTGTAGCCACAGCTGGATACCTCTGAATCCTGGTAGAGCACAAGGAACAGTGAGCACTTTTCAACAAACTCATCTGGATGGTTCATCAGACAAATATTTGGGGAGAATACACACCTGGCTGGTAGCATAACTCCAGAGAAAGTTGACCACCTCCTCTTTCAGTTTCTGAAAGGAAAACACACATTTCAACATAAAAATCTATAAAGCAGAACTTGAAAACACTTCAATCTAAAAAGCAGTCAGGCATTATTTTCTAATGTAATAAAAAGTTCAAGAAATTATGATTTTTTTTTCTCCACATTTGTTAAAACTGTCACCACGTTGTGGCGGTATGTATGTGAAAAGCTCAATCTCCTCCACCTCCTCCCTGTGGTACTATCGCCATCTGAAGAAATGCACCGCTCCCAACCAAGAACAACCAATCAGAGCCAGCAAGAAGGTCTTAGCTCTGTCAATCATGCTCATGTACACACTGCTAGGTGTGCTAATGGCGGAGAAAACATTTATTGTCATAGGAAAACTGTTTATTCGCCACTATTAGTGGTCAGTTTAAGTAGCCTTAGCATTCATGTCAACTGTATATGACAGGATTCCAAGAGAGGAGCTGTGGTACTGCATATCTGGAGTCTGGAGTAATAGAGAAATATGTTAGAGTGGTGAAGGACATGAATTATAGCTGTAAGACTGTGGTGAGGTGTGCTGTAAGAGTGACAGAGAAGTTCAAGATGGAAGTGGAACTTCAACAAAGATCGGGTCAGAACTCTTTCCTATTTGCTGTGGTAATGGACAAGTTGACAGATCAGATTTGACAGGAATCTCCCTGGATTATGATGTTTGCAGATAATATTGTGATCTGTGGTGAGAGCAGAGAACAGGTGGAGGAAAATCTCAAGAGATGGAGGCTTGCCCTGGAAACGAGAGGAATGAAGGTTAGCTGCAGGAAGACAGAATACATGTGTGTTAATGAGAGAGATCCAAGTGGAAACAAGAGGTTACAGGGAACAGAAATAAGGAAAGTTTAAGATGTCTTAAAATCTTTCACTTTCACCATACCTAGGGTCAACAGTCCAGAACAACGGCAAGTGTGAAAAAGAAGTGAAGAAACATGTCCAAGTAGGGTGGACCGGGTGGACAAAAGTGTCAGGTGTAATGTGTGATAAAAGACAGGGAAGACAGGGTTACATGGAGACAGATAACTCGCTGTGCTGACCCCTAAAGGGAAAAAGCCAAAAGGAAAAGAAGATATGTCTCATAACACAATGTCACAACATAGTGATAGTTTTAAAATTATACAAAATTATATTTTTTATAGAAGTTACTTACTGCAGCTTTATGTACTCTACAAAAGGAGAAGAGAAAGCAGCTGAAGTACCTCATACTCCTCTGACTTCACAGTGAGCTGGGGAACCAATGACAGGAGCTCAGCTATGGCTTTAACCATCAGTGGACGGGAGTCACATTTCAGCTCAGCTCCAAGACTTTTCCATGTAGAGATGATGTCCACTACCTGAGAAACATGATGGAACCCTGATATCACTCAAAGCAAAGTTCAAATAAGCAGCGGGCTTCTCTGGGCTGAAACTGGGAACTCTGGCTGATAATTCTTGGTACAGTTACCAAGGCAACAAAGTGAACATTATTGAGAAATAAACTAGGAAAGCACTTGATCATGTGCTGCAGAGGTGGTTTACCTCTGCTTTGCAAAGCTCCTGTAAGCCTTGCAAGGAGAGAGCAGCAGGGCTTGCCAGGTCTGGTCTGTTGCACTGCTTCAGAGTGAGTGAGATGGCAGCTAGCATGTCACCTCCATGCTGGTAAGGCCTGAGATGTGCACAAAGATCAGGGGCTAATTAGCAGGGTCCACCAAGGACACATCATCAGTCCACTACAGATGGAACAACCATTCACACTCAAATCTCTAAAATCAGGCAACTTTAGAAGATCCACTGACTCTAACCATCATATTTTTGGACTGCAGGAGGAAGCTTGAAACGTATTTGACCCTTCAGTCATGGCGGAGGGTTGCTGTGTGCTGTGTGGCTCAGTAATGTGGAAATTGCAGCTCAGAAGAGGAGCATGAAGGAATCAAGGCAACACTCCAGGTATGATTTGGATGAGGGAATAACATTCTAACATAACTTAAAGCTCAAAAAAAATATTTCAAATAATACTGCCCTTTACATCTAAAATTATTCATTTTTAAGAACTCATGGGGCTGACTTATACCAGGAATGATCTATGGAAGGAAAAGTCAGAACCTGTGTTTACTGATGACTTGTTGATGAGAAAACAGATGTTTTTCTGAGAAATATTACACTTTGATTTATCCTTGTTTTCCTCAAAAATGTGCATCCCAAGGCTGCACTTTTATGCTCACAGTAGTCGTTTTGTCTTTCTATCTGCTAGCCACTCACTTCAAAGGATGCATACAGCACTGCCCCCTTAGATCGCTGCATAGTAGGCCTTCATGGGAAGACAATGTAGGCATTTTAAGCCGGGCTTATGGTTGACACATATACAATCTGCAAAGAATCAGGTTAGAACAACTTTTGAAGAATTTATACTCTATATGTGTAGCCCACATTCTCCTAGACTCTAGGGGGCACTATAGAGTGCCTACAGAACCTAAATATTTTTTAGAAGGAAAACAATACAGCAGTTAGTAGCAACATGGCAACACCAATGAGTGTGGTAATTATATTGTTTCTGTGGGCCAAATCATCAGTACATCTGTCTTTGTGAACCTCCAGTAGAAGGAGTCATTGCTAGTCCTCCATGTTTTTCCACGTGAAACTGTTACAATATTTCAGCGGTGCATGGTGCAGAAAATTTGTGTGGAGAAACATGGTTGTTAAAAAGCTTAAATCAAGCTTCAGATGACATCATTTCAGCAATTTCACATTTGAGTGTTTCACTACTCTGCAGCAATCCTACACTTGTGCTTATCTGTCTCAGTCAGTAACAAAAACGGTCGGATCAGAACAATGACTCATTTCCCGTCATTTGAGTTACAAAGTAGGTCAGTAGACTCAGTTCTTTAGTGAATGTCATAATTCTGTCTCCTCAATGTGTCCAAAAATATGATCCAAACAGAAAGCAAAACTTTACATAAACTAGAGACCAGAAACGGTTCACACATCCAATTCCATCGATCACATGACGCACCTCTCTTTGCATATGTCCCTCAGGCAGGCGGCCCTGGCCACCATCTGCTCCCACTGAGTGTCCTTATCCACCACCAGTCTGATGTCCTGCTGACCCAGAAGACCCTGCAGTTCTGGGTAGATTCGGTCCTTTGGAGACCCAGGAACAAAGTGATCAAAAAGGATTTTTTTGAAAAGGTTCACATGAAAGAATATAACAGGAATGACTGGCATTTTAATGCTGACCTGTCTTTTCCACAGAGCAGTCATCAGGCGCATCGCAACAGCTCTCAGCTTGGGTGAACTAGCCAGCATGTGAAGAGTCTGCAGCACCATGGGGACACAAAGCTGAAAAAGAGCACAGTGTCCTCATAAGGCTTACAAGACAAATCTTTACTCTGTGCTTCATTACATTTTAAATATCAAGTCACTGTACCTTATGGGTGCCAAGGTTTGGCAGGCTGTTAAGCACAGAATGGATCAAATCTGGATTTGTTTCCTTTGACAGTTTGAACAACAGGACAGGGATGAGAGAGGGAACCTGCAGACACACTAAATCAAATTAGAACAACTTTATTATTCCCTGAGGGAAAAAATTGTTGTTCTAACAGTTAGAACAACTAACTGTTAGTTAGATTTTAACTAATAATATTTAGTTAGACTATAACTAAATATTATTCAAGATTCTTCAAAGAGTTGCTACAGATGTGGGCATGAAGGATCTTCTGTATTATAGCACATATGAAGAAGCGTCTGACTAAAGACACTATTGTTGTAGTTTCATGAAGAGGAAGATCAGGGTTGTTTTATGAAGAATCCTTATTTGCACAAGAATCTCCAGAGATTCCACAGTCGTCCTCAGAATTACTTTTTAATAAGATGATGTTTTGTTTTATGTTTTTGAGTATTATAAATGTTTGTAATAGTCTTCTGAGTTAATTAGTTAATTCACTTTATGTGAATGAGAGGTAGACATAGGTTTATGCTTCTTTTCTTTCAAAATTCTTTTAGTTGTTACATAAACTATTCATATTTATAACTGATTGATTGAAATAAAAAAAAATGGAACAAACTGAAATAGGTGGATGATTAGGTGGATAATAAACTGAGGTTAAATTCCAATTGAATAGTCCAACTCTCCCCCCTGCTGACAGGTATTTATATAGTGTAGACCTAAAGTGTGTAGAGACACACTAGCTAATGCTTCCTATTGATGCTGATTGGTCGTGATTTTGCAGGTTTTTACAGTTTTTCTTTAATGTAAATCAGCAGGTGTCCCGTGGTGTCTGAGCCCTAACCCCAAATTCCACAATTAAATGACAAGTAGCTGGATAAAGCCTCCACTAGAGGGAGCTCTGGGCCAAGTCTTCCAGAGTCCAGCTATCGGTTGCTGTAGGCAGAGCTTTAAACAATGACTCTATTAACCTGAGTTCAACTTCAGACTCACCGATAAGAGCTTCAGATTTAAAGGACTGACTGATCAACAATGCAGACGATTCCTTTCAGTGCTGAGGTTACAGGTCACAAGTGTCACATTTGTTGCACACAAAAAGCTCTGCAGTAAAACAGTCTAATATGCATACAGCATCGGTTCTTCCATGCAGCGTCGCTGTTGCATGGCAACTACTTCACTTGTCACGCTTATGAGCAACTTGTGGATGAAAATGCAAGATTTCCTTTAAAGTGAAACTTCCTTAATAGAAATGTATTCTAAAAAGTCATAAATCCTTTGCAGAAAGCTCTTTCATCTTCTAATAAAAAGCAGCTGCAAAGTATCAAATGTAATAAGCTACTGAGAAAGAGATTCAATGGATTCAGATATGCCAATAAACATCTACCCACACATCAAACCTCCAACCCAAGTGGCACTTTGGGAGCAATTAAGGTAGCAGGGGAAAACTCTGGGCTGTCTTACAAGCCTTAGTAATGAGGAGCCTTTAACGTTGTGTGATATTTCACATCATCTTCCTCAGCTAGCGACTCCATTTACATTCCCTCAGGGCCAGAAAGAAGCCTTTCCCTTTAAATGTCTTTCTTTATCATCTGCAGAGGACTCAAGAGCAGAAGGCAGGTTACGGAAGCTACCTCTGTTGTTTGAACATTTGCTGAAGTAATAAGATTACATTACTGTAGATAGAAGAGTTCTGCAGATTGTAGTGTAACTGCAGACCTTCCTACAAAATGCTAAAAAGTTGAAGCTTTTAGCATACCATCTTAGAGAAGAGCAAAGATTTAAGAAGTTGTTTATTATTAAATATCCATCAGCTCTGAGCTCCTACAAGGAGCTGATGTTGTCATGGTGACATTATGTGCACCATACTGTCAGACTCAGACCAAATGATTTCCTAAAACTCTGCATCCGACTGTTGCAGTTGTTGATGGCAGTTCTCAACAATAAACATCAGGAGAACACACCAGGAGCATCATGTGCATCAGCCAATGCACACACAATGTGCATTAAATTCCATTGCAAAGTATAAGCATTTCTTATTTCCAATTTGTTATGACTGTAGATTTTGAGAAATGTCAAAATATTTCAGATTTTCTACCTGGCAGGGATCGGCAGCAGCGATGGCCTGACTTGCTTTCAAAGCCAGCAGGCAGATATCCTCCTGAGCCGTGATGAGGAGGTAAGTCACAATGAGGGCAAGGGAAGAGGACAGGCGCTGGCTGGACGTTAGAGCAGATGTAACCGCCAGCAGCCAATCAGTGGCCGCACAAGGATCATGAGAAACTTTGTCCAATATGGACAAAGCCACGCTGAGCTCAGAGTACCAGGAGCTGAGAGGGAGGGTCAGCATTGGGCCAGGCTGAGAATAAGAACAGCAGAGATTAAAAAAGAAACACGACAGAATAAGATTTCAAAATTGTTTTATTGACAATCTACACATTGTAAAAATAAGCCTACCTCTCACTTTTTTATGTTACAGCCCCAAACTTCAATGAGTCAACTTTAAAGGGATTTGAGTGTTATAAATCTTAACTGACTTATGACATTTTTAATGATTGTCTGGATCTGTGTGCTGCCCTCATTACTACAAAAAATCCAGTGCAGCTAACTGCCTTCAGGGTTCACCCAATCAGTTAACAGAACCCACCAGCTTGTGCTGCCAACACAATCCGATAGAGAATCTGACAAAAACATGTCAAATGTCAGGCATTTATCTGTAAATATGTTGAAAACTCTTTCTACTTTCACTTCATATATTTGTGTTAGTATGTGTTGATTTGACATAACATTTAAATAACAGATGGACGTTAGTGACTTTAACAAGACAAAACATGAAAAAGATGAAAGGTTGTGAATACCTTTCACAACCTGTGGTGCCATTCCTACATTGCCATGACACTACATGGCAATGTAGGAATGGCATTACGTTCCTAAACATCAATCAGAGCAGATGTAGCTTCAGATGTAGCTTCAGATGTAGCTTCAGATGTAGCTTCAGATGTAGCTTTAGATGTAGCTCTCACAAGCTACATCTTATGGTGGATCCTTTTGTTGCTTCTGTCTGACTGTTGGTTCCCAATTGCTAACCTCTAAAACCAAACCTGTCACAACTCTATGCAACTATATCTTAAATCAGAAGAATGTATTCAGTGTATAAAAAAAGTCTTGTGTTTTTCTCTCAACAGCTGAACAGAGACAGAATAAACAAAAGCAAGTTAGGTTTGAGAAAGAAGCTGGGTACCTGCCGGGCCTTTTTTGCAGGTTTGTTGATGCTGCGTAACAAGCTGTGGGCCAGACTCTGGTTTAAGCTGTGCGTCACTGGGTCAGCCAGCGGTTCGGTGAGCTGAGAGCAGGAGAGCAGCTGCAGCACGGGAAGAACCAACACAGGACTCAGCCAATGAGACTGCTCTGCTTTTTCTGGAGATAAACACAGAGCTGCAGGAAAAAAAATAGAAAGTCACAACAAAGTCAGAATATTTTTTTTAAAACCATATCAATGAAGTAGAATTTGAAATCAAATATTTTCCCATTCGTTATTTTTTTAATATACATATATAAAAAAAATCTAAATATTTTAAAACCAATGATAGTTATTGGAGCAAGTGGACAATTATGATGAAGAATTATGGCCACACAATGAGATTTTGATTATAATAGTACAATAAGGATGCAACATTGCCACAACAAAAAATGTAAAATTATGAGAAAGTTTTTTAATGAGAGCAAGTTCTGACAGGCAAGTTTGTCTAGTTCACAGCTTTTTGTTTGATAAAGATTCAGTTGTTTGTTCAATCCTTTCAAAGTCCTGCTACTCGTAATAATAACTTGATGCTGATGTGTCAAAAGACGAAGTATTTCCTTATGCGTGAAACCATTATCAAAGAGTAACTTCACAAGATGCTCAACATTCCTCATTTTTATGTATAATCATATTACATTTACATAGACTGATTGAAAACTTAAAACGTATAACCATTTTGGGTTCAAATACACATTCCTTTGTTGTGTTTTGAGTATAAAGGTGATCAATTTGAACTACCATGGCATCATTTCACTGAGGAATATTTTTATATAGATTTAGTCTTACCCAGCCTAATCAGGCTGTTCTGCTGATCTGGAGGAGCCTCACACAGAAGCAAGGCCACACCCATCATCAGCTCATCCATAGGCCATTCCTGCAGAACACAGAAGTAGCAGTGTTCATTTTTTATATGAACCCTGCTTATTATTTTGGAAGCCTAATAATGATTGTTAATCTCTTCCTTTCCAGTTCAAAGAGAATAGCAATTTCAACTCATTCAGCATCTGATAACAATGTGCCTGACCTTGCATGCTGGGAGGAGTTGCTGTATTAGACTGAGAAGTGGTCTGCAGTCTCCATTTAACTTCAAGCATTGGTGACATGCACACAGCAGCTGCACTAGCAGTCTGGCTCTCTCCGTTGCCCAGAGCTCTCCAGGGGCATCCAAAAGACCTTGAAGCAGAGCGTCCACAAATTCACATAGTTCCAGCACTGCCTCCACACTGTCCACCTGCAGTGACAAACAGAAACCTTTTTCAGCCACCATAGAGTATCAGAATATGAAAGCCCTTCATTCTACACAGGCAATACATAAAGTATAAAGTACCAAAAGTATTATTATTTAATTTAGCTATTATAAATCTAATTGCACACAAATCACATGTGGGGTACCTCAGGGCTGCATACTTGGTCCACTTTTACTGAAGGTCCACTTTTACCCAAAGGTATTTATGCAAAATGACATATTGGGAGTGTTGTCCACAGCTCATGCACGGCCTGCCCTAAACCTGTCCACGGCACACCCACAGCCCGCCCACAATATGCCCACTTTCCCGTATTCACCCTCGCAAAGCAGTCAAAGGAGAAACACCCAACTTGGTGTGTCTCCCAATCTTCAAAGAAGCAGACATGGTTGTCCACTCTCCTCCTCCCTGTTCTCAATATTCACTAAACTGCTAGTTGCTCCAATTGATCAAAACAAACTTATGGAATTCAAACAGCTGACAGAATCTGTAAAATTTGTTTTCATGCTAACAATCTTTTCCTCTTTCTGTAAACTGCAAACCAGTCTCTTTCAGAGATGACATAAATAATGCATTTTTTAATAATTTCAGACAACTATCAACAGAAAATGATCAAAGGCAGCGTCCTCATGCACGGCCTGCTGCAGTCTCTGGGTGGATGCATGAATATGCCTCGTCTAAAGGCAGATACAGTAACTGCCTTTTAGTCACTTCCATGGTGATGGCAGCTTGCAGTGGTTCGACAAGCACAAGAACATGTCAGGCTACGACTCTGATGTTCACAACTTATCTTTTCCAAATGTCTTTGCAAAGATTCGAGAACATCTGCACTTAAGAAATTAGGTTTTGTTAACATGAAAAAAGTCACCACAGAAATATTCACTCATGATTCGTAACAGAGGAAACTGGACCAAGCTACCTCATAGGTGTCATCAGCATTCAAAGAATTAGAACATCTGTTTTCTTTTATCGTCTTGTGCACTTTGTAGATTCAGTCTGGGGGAGCACAGATTGCAGTTTTCAAGCCAATCCCTAATCTGCAGAATACAATTTTGGCCGATTTTTTGTCTGAAAACTCATTAAATACAGCGCCAAAATCACCATGTTGGCAACAGATTGTTGTTAACAGCTAGTGTGCAGACCTGTTGGCAAGATCTGTCATCAACCCTCACTCATAGCAGAGAAAAATGGCAAAACGGACCATTTTCAGACCTAAGATCGGTGGAAAGATTGGTTTCACAAACAAGTTTCCGACAATTACGATTTATTGGCCAGCCCATTTGTCGCTGTACCCTTAATCAAGTCAGGGTGCAATTTGTAATTCCCCATTAACTAGTAAGTAAAAAGTTCTTATTAAAAGAGATCATCAGTGACCTGTAAATATGAAACCAGCTGACAAAGGCAGAGCAGCAGGCTGTCATACACCACTGCAGTGTTCTCATGGTCCTTGCTCTGGGGCATCCATCCAGCCCCTGGCTTTGTGGGCAGCAGCACCCTGAGCAGGCTCTGTCGGAGCAGTGCATGCTGGGACTTCCTCTGAGGCTCGCAGTACAGATACCGGAGGAAGGGAACCAGCATGCTGATGTAAGATGCTTTATTCCTGGGGAACAGAATCACAGAATGAGGTAATTTGACTAATAAAACTTGAATTTGTCTACAAATTGTTGCCACTAACACATGGAACTGAACACATCAAACCCATGTGGTGACAGAGGGAGACCCCCACCTCAGCCATGCTTACCTGTCAGCAGCCTGACCGATGAAATCATTAATCTCCAGCAGCAGCACCGACCAGCAGTCTGCTCTGTTTTCCAGCGCTGTGACGTATGGATGTGGACAGCTCCTGCACAGCAACAAAGGAGCAAAAGTCAAACACTTTTCATAGTTTCCCCCACAGATTTCCGATTACC
The DNA here is from genome assembly GCA_903067075.1 of Micropoecilia bifurca. Classification (NCBI taxonomy): domain Eukaryota; kingdom Metazoa; phylum Chordata; class Actinopteri; order Cyprinodontiformes; family Poeciliidae; genus Micropoecilia; species Micropoecilia bifurca. The sequence continues at coordinate 16,378 of CAEGAF010008340.1, forward strand.
GCAAGATTGAGTCTGTAAAGCTGCCTGAGGCCACATGTTATCCATCCGAGTTTGAACAACTCAACAAGGAGGTTGGAACACCACAAACACACAAGTTCCATCTGCAATAAAGCACCATCCATCAGACAAAATCACCCTTAATAATGGGAAATAGGGTGAACCCATAAATTGGCCCTCCAAGTTGATCAGTTTGGGAGATCAACCGATACTCCTCCTCAAAGGTCTGAAAATCAGTCAGTCCTCTTCTGCTCTGCTGTGAGAGAGGCTGACTGACACCAGGTCATGTCTACACAGCACGGTGACATGACCTGGTGTCAACAACAGGTCATGTTGTTGACACAGATTTTTTTTAGTAAGATTTTTTTTTCCTCTGTGAACCCATCATACCCAAGCTTTGACTGATTGCACAGACAACAACACTCTTCAGTGTGGAAGCTTACTGGGGAAATAGGTTGTTGTTAATCCTCCAGCCCACAGCAGGACAGAGGTTAACACAACAGTGTTGTTGGAGGGGGGTCAGCACCAGCAGCAGGTCCACTTCCCCAGTGACTTCCATCAATCAACGAGGGAGGGAAGGATTGCCGATTACAGCAAGATGGAGTCTGTGAAGTCGCCTGAGGCCACATTTTATCCATCCGAGTTTGAACAAGTAAGTAAGTAAGTAAGTAAGTAAGTATGGATGTATGGATGGATGGATAATGAATGGTCTCTGCACTTGTTAAGCCCATGCTAATAACTGAGCCACAGCACCCTCCACAGACTTATCTTACAGAAATATACAAATGATGAAAACTTAACATATCTAAGCTGCAAGAAACCAAAGCAGTGACTTGCTCTGTGATCTGTAGCTGTTCAATGATCTTTAAAAAGCCTGATACCGCACCATTACAACCAGACCAACATCCCATGCGAAACAAGGTGATGAGACCGACACAGGCCTGGAGCTCCCCTCATCCCACTCAGGGCTAAAGTACTCCACGTCTCAGGGGCAGATTGCAAAGGGCTGCTCTGAGCAGACGACAAACAATGGCCATCAGTGTGCATCCTTCATTAATCCTGCAGCATTTACAGTTACCCAGCAGTACCAGCCCTGACAACCAATCACTGGCCAGCCTGCCAGGCGAATAGCGCCACCCTGCTGCCCTCAACACATTCATCTTCCCAACAGGGAGGTTAAGGCTTCCAGACAGATGGAGCTAAGACTCCGCAATCAAGATGGAAGGGGATCAGACAATGGGAACGGACTGGCAGCAAAAATGCACAGAGCTTTGGGAGAAAGCGAGGATTAGAGGGAGAAACGTAGCGAAATAAAGGAACAATAGGCTTCAATGTAGAAGGAAGAAAATGAAGAGCAGAGGGAGCAAAATAAACATGAAGGGTAAAGAAAAAAAAATACCAAGAAGCTCTTTTGATCACCCACTGCAACTGATTAAAGAAGCCCCAAGATCTTGGCAGAGGTACTCATCAAAGTTGTGAAGGAGGAGAAGATGGCAGGGGCTGGTTCAGTCCAGGATGCCTGGCCAAATACAACAATATAGATTGACCTATATTATATCTACAACTCTGACATTGTTGTGTCCTTGATTTGTTAAAGTCAAATTGCAAAATACATCAGATAGAGGTGTATTTCCGCTCACCTCAGGGCGAAAAGTCTCTGAGGTGAGGGCTTCCATCAGTTTCCTGACCATCTTTACCACTGCGGTCCGCACGGTGAGGAGCAAACTACATCAACTTAAGCTCAAAGTTCACCCACAGAAGTGACACAAACAACTTCCCACCATGACCTGAATGTTACACGGAAGATTCTGTGAGCTGGTCTTCTTTGTCATGTTGACTTTTCAGACTTTGGCATTCACATTTCTCTGAGCATCCAAGACGTCTTTAGCTGCTCCATATTCAGAAGCAAAGGTCAGATTTCTGGACCAGGCTGAAACCGATCTGAAAGTTTGCTGCTTTTTGTTCAGTGTTGAGTTGCAATAAAAACAATCCCACACTGAAAAAAATGAGAAAAATCCAAACTTTGATTTTATATCACCTATGTAATAGAGGTAAATCCATCTTAGGAAACTGTCTATCCGACTTATTGATAGTAGTCTGAAATCCCCCATCTTTCCACCCCCCCAATAAATATACTAAGTCAAAAACCAATCTGACATTTTTGAAAGCGTCTGCAATCAATCATTTCAAATGATTGATTGTGTCTGCAATCAATCATTTCACTTGCAAACACAAGAATAAGAAGTCATAAAAACTACATACAGTCAACAACTGAGAAACCAATGACAAACATTACATTTTGATGAATACCATCATCAAGATCATCAATACATATTATTTTTCACCTAGGTGCTGAATTTCCTATTTACTATAGTGGTTTTGCACTAATTAAGACAACAACCACATCATCACACTGTGGTCGAACTAGAATGAATCACATGCTTCAAAAGAGCTTTCTGTATTGAAGATGGTATCAAGAGTTTTTCTTGGTATCAGTACTGAGTTCAGTGGTTTCAACCCAATATGAACCTGAGTATGAACTGACCTGATAGAATAGGGACAGGTGAAGTTTGTGTCCCCCTGTTTCTGGTCAACTTGCATCTGCAGCAGCCTCCCGATGACCTTTATAAGCCCTTGAACATTTCTGTTCACAGTGAAGAATAAAAAAAAGAAAAAACAATCACAGATAATATAATTAAATCAGAATAACTAACTATACACAAGAATGTCCTGCTGCTGAAGAAAGACTCCATCTGGGATGGATTCCTGTATTTACAGGGCACTCTGTGGACGAACACCAGGAGACTAAAAACAATGAGAAACTCAAAGATTCATATTATTCTTGTAAAATACAAGTACAACTTTTTGAACTGCAAAAAACATGACAATTTATCCAGAGGCCACAATTGTATAGAAAGTCCTTCACGGTTTGGCTCCACTACCGATACAAGACATTGCCCGGTAACACTTTATTTGAAGGGGTGAGCATAAGACTGACATGACACTGTCAAAAACATGACATAACACCTATCATGAACATAAAGAAGTCTTTATGAATGCTTATGACAGTTGTCATGAAGTGTCATTTGGTAAATAATGACACTTAATGCAAAGTTGCTCTAAATGTTGCATTGAAAGTCCATTAAAAATGCCAACTTTGCATTAAATTATCATCATTTACAAAATCATGTCCATTTACATTTACAATAAAACATAATACAAGAGCATTTAGCAGTAGAGACAACTAATATTTAGGAAATGTTCATTTGATTAGGTGTCATTTTTTGTTCAGGGTTCAAATTCTTTGAATACGCTACCTTTAGAATAAAGAAATGTTACACAATTGAAATGTTTCAGGAAATCTCTTAAGCAATGCTAGATAATCAAAACTGTAGCCATGACTTTAATCATCTCATGTTTTTACAGTTTATTTTTTAAAGATGTGGCTTGTTTTAATTTTTTGCTATGTTTACTATAAACTACAGTGCTTTTATCTACACATTGAAATCTGTCATAAATCATAGGCCATGTAAGTTGATATTAATTTAATAGTAATGTTCAATCCCTTCCAACAACCTCCTTGGAATCTACAGATAAAAAATAGCCTCTCTGACTCTGGCATGTTGCTGTGATTTATTCATGTTGATTAATATGCATTGTCCCCTTTATGAAATAAATACATCTTAAATTTACCTCTACAGCTCATTAAGAGACAGTATTTTACACATTTCGCCAAACAGCTGCTGACCAACCACTCAGAATAGCCAACATACAGTATGTCGGGTGAAAGGACCAGCGGCACGTGATTAGAACTCCATGGCATGTCAGCAGACTCCAATGCAAAGCCAGTTGTATCATTAAAGACCCCTTCACACCCTGGGTACTCACCCACCCTCCTCTCTAAAAACTCACTTACCCGCTTCTGGCAGACCCTACAGAAAACTCAGAGACAAGACAGAAAAACTGAACAAAAGCTTCTACCTGTAAGCCATCAACCATACCCCCATGTGGCTTTCATACCAAACATACCTTGAGTGAATATTTAGAGCTGTGAATAATACTCATGCAATATTATTATTCGGTGGGGCAGCAGTGGCTCAGGGGGTAGAGCAGAATAGTTTTCACTCAGATAACGGAAGCAGATCTTTACTTTTAAGAGTTACTGATGATGTCACCAGGGTTTGACTGCCCAGTTCATATGCGTTTTCTGGATGTTGAGGAGTCCTTCAGTTCGATTCCCCTGAATTACTTTTTTGTGGGCCGCAGATTATAGCAGTATAATAACCTTAGGTAAAAATACCCTGGTTTTGCAGTATCAAGGTATTATGGCTACAGCGCTAAAATGTGTTATTTTGAATTTTCTTTGAAGTCATTGCATAGGTGATTTGCTTCTTATATGCTTTCTGAATTGTGGGTTGATCTTGACCTGTTGTTGCCAGAGCCACCTCGGTTCAAACAGAACAATCAGAGCACACATATGAATTTAACTGTGTCTCCTTGCCCTCCCTATCTTCCCTGCTTAGGGTCTGTGTCCTGTATTTTTAGAGTCTTTCTTTTGAATAACTTCCAAAGCTGCAAATTATGGATCTGGTCAGCTGGTCTCTCAATGCAATTGATAAAATTTTTTCTACTGGAAAACCGGGTAAAGGGGAACCCTTGTGTCCCAATGCGACATTCTTCGCTGGATATACGATGAATTCTACATGGAATTGGAAGACCGTGTGTCTGACGATGCTTTTTGGCAACCATGGATGGTTGTGACTGAAAATGCAATGTCATTGTCTTTCTGACAATGACAATAAAATTCTTCTTATTCTTCTTCTTCTGATTCTGATTTTAAGGCTTTCATGGCACATCCAGCTTGGAAGGGATCCCATGTTTGACGAAATATTCACTTGACAGACTAGCATATCCCATCTGGAGTGAGAACTTTATTGGCTCCACATTGAGAAGCCATTGAGGAGAACTGGGAAGCCTGTTTTTTGGAAGGAGGGTTTACCTCAGAGGGGCCAACTTTCTATTATTCCTATTTCGACTTTATACAGTAAGGACTCCTGTGCGTCCCGCATCTGTGTCCTCTGTCCCACGCACTTTTCTCAACTATAACAACTATTTAATCTCTTGTTAACATGTTTTTCTGAGCCCCCTTTAAATGCAACAAGATGCTTGCACCGGACATTTGGGGCAGTGACTGGAACTTGATTCTATGCAGATCTGCATAGCGGTGTGTGTTAGAATCATGGCGGCAAACAAGCAAAAGGCAAAGAACTCTGCACAGTTTTTTTTTTTCAGTCAAATAATGAGTAAGTTGAGTAATGCTGTTTGATGCAGACAATGTTAGCTAAATCATGACAAGTACATGCCAATAGATTATGTTAAGCTTGTTATTAAGAATAAGCTATTTCCCATAGTTTTGTTGTTATATATTCTGGGGCGGTACAGGTTACTCAACTTGAGTAACTTTTTTGTGTGGAAAGAAATTCTAGGAGTAGCAAATTTTCAAGTTTTGGAGCTCAGAAATGTTCTTGATTTTTTTTCTAGAACATTTCTGAGCTTTTTGATGGAAATGTACTCCTTGTTTTTTTCCACCTACAGTGACCCTAATATGCTGTTGTACTTACTTAGAGTAGATAGATTTTAGCATTTAAAGAAATATACTTCACAGATTGAAAAGATTAGATTTTTGCAACATATGACCTAATGCTTACGTTAACATGAGCATTTTCTGCATGTCACTGTTTGCATAATTACTTTTTATGTTGTATTAATACCATTTATTTGAAAGGCTACAAACTTGTTTATGTATTAAGGTTAAATTAAAAGCTTGTTTATTGTGCCCCTCTAGCTCCTCCAAAATAAGCCACTGCCCCCCAGATAAATTGCTCTAGAGTGAGATCTGTAAGCTTCTCAGTCATTCAGTATATTTAGAAACAACTATTTTTTCTTGTAAAAACAACAACAAAATAATCTGAACTGAAAATTTGTCATATAGTGAAAGTAAAATACAACACTCTGGAAAAGAAGCTGAGAGTGTGTACCTGGCAGAAGGCAAGAGGTTTAGGACACTGTTGAGAATGAACTGCAGGTCTGCATGGCCCTGATCCACTAGAAGCACCACAGCATCACAGCATGTTGAACGCACCAGAGCACAGTCACTGCAGCACTGCTGCCAGAGAGCCTCCAATGCTGGGCCCTGAGGAGTAACACAATCAGGTCATGTTAGGACAAACAAAGGAGCCAGGAAAACATGTAAATAAACATTTTTTCATAATTTGTTCTACTACAATCATGAAATGTACTGATATAAGATGTGTGTATAGGATTCAAAGTACTCAACTGTATCAAGACATGCCAAGTGATATAATTGACTTTTCAAGTGGTGTAACTGTATCTGTTTATATTCTTTAATGTTAAGAAATCAACTGATCTTCTGGTTTACAATTTCAATCAATGGGTGAGTCAAAGATTAAATCAAATTTATTAGAAATCAGGTCATGTTGTCAGTCTCAATTTCAAGTTTAAAGGATTCACCATGTCAAGGTGAGTGAAGCATATTCATAACATGTGAGATCTGTAGCACATGTATAGTAAAGCTCAAGTGCATTATAGATTTGTGAATTTTTACATGTGCAGCACATCTATGACAGACTAGTTTATCTGGTGATCCTGCATAAAATGTGTTGATTTTATGAAAATGTGAAACTTGCACCTAAAACTTGCATCTACATGAATTATCATATAGTTACATGCTTTGAGGACCAGGGTTGAAAAACACTGGATTAGATGTTGGCATTTCAATTCTTAGAAGTCAACCATAAAACAACATTGATTCAATGACAACTTTTCAACATTAGTTAATTGCATAGAATTGGATGATTGATTGATGGTTGATCAACCATTAATCGTCGACCTCAACCAAAATTCAACCTCTTGGTTGACCTTTGGTTGAATTAATCAATCCAACTGATTAATTAATTCATTAATTAGTTAATTAATGAACTAACATTAATTAGTTAATTAATGAATTAATTAGTTAATGAATGAATGAATTAATTAATTCAATTAACCAAATGAATTAATTAATGTTAATTCAATTCAACATTGAACTAACATCTCTTGCTATCTGGGCCTTTATCGATCAGAAAACTGCTATCGTTGCACCTCTAATTTCTTGAAGGTATATCAGCAATAAAAAAAACTTACAAATCAGGGTATGAATCAAGAAAATTTTATTTACATCTAATCAAAAGACACTTCTTATTTCTCAAATCTATCTTAGATTATTGAAGCTTTCAGGCTAATCAAAATAATTTAGGAACTCACCTGGGTGGACGACTGGGTGATTTGCCCATTTGAGAGTTTTTCCTTCAGCACAGCAGCAACAAGACTTCTCACCGCCTGAAGAAATGCGCAGGTTTTGGTGAGACTATACAAACTTCAGCCAAGTACCCACAAACAGCTTGTAGCTTTACTTTGTCAATTACAACATCTATCAGACACAATGACAAACAACATTAACATGAATTATCATATAAACAACATTTCTGCTCCCTCATTGACCAATCAGTTTATTAGGTGTCTGTTGGTAGTTTATCAGCTGTTGTTTGTCAGCCCAATGACTGACTCCCATATATTGGTTTTTAATTATGTTTTCACCCTTTATTCCAAGTGAAAGAGTATATTTCAAACATATTTACACTTATGTAAGCACATTTTAAGTATACTAAGCATTAAGTGTAGTGTGTATAAATATATACAAAGTGTACTAACAGCATTTGCTGTCTCAGAAGAGGCTCGCGCTCCAAAAGATCACCACACCAGTTCTGAGGATGAACTTCTGCATCGTCTTGATGTGTTTTGGGTTTTTTTACGCTGGAGTGTTTCCAACACTAATTGTTTAACAAACGTCAAAATATTGAAAATAATTTGACAGAATTTGTTCACCTTGTTAATTTACCATTTTTATTTCATACATTTTATCAATGTTAGCTTTTGAAAAGTGGCTGTGATGGACTGGTGACCTGTCCAGGGTGAACCTGCCTCTCATCTGACGGCTGCTGGAGATGGGCACCACCAGCCCCCCTCACCACCCTGAAAGGATCAGTGTGTTCAGATCATGGATGGACAGATTTTAAGGTAGTTTGTCTCCCTTAAGTCCACACTTAAAACAACTTCATCGTTAATGCCAACATCAACTGATTTTATGGTATTGATAACTATTTTTTCTACTTCTAACATAAACAGGCAAAGAAGTCATCCAGACATGTTTTTTCACCCGAGGCATACGGTCCCAGTCCAGTAATCCATAATACTGGAATACAATGACATTGTATTAAAACACTACTCTGTCCTTGGTGAAACGTTTTTTCACATTTCCTCTAAGGTGTACCTATTGTTTTATTGTGCTAATTTTCATAGGCATGTTGTCTACAAACCTTTATTATATTGACAATTTGTACAATTCTGTGATAGTATATTAGCAATGTGAATATATTGAATACCCAATGTAATTTTTTTTCAGCAAGAAAGTGTGTTGTACTTGATCCTTCTGTGTACTGGTAGCTTGATATGTTTGCAGTACTGTAGTGTGTATGAAGCATCTAATGTAAAAAGTGGCAAAGAAGAATAAAAAAAGACATTAAGTAACCGAGGACTGTACTTCATTAGCAATTATACTACACCAAAAGTGTAATTGGAAGATACTGTAATGACACTACTAATATATAAAATATGTAATGCTCAAATACATTCTAAATATATTTTAAATGTAATTCAATCACAAAAATAGTACACTCAAAAAAAGCAAATCAAGCATGTTTATATTACATAAAAAGCCGTATACTTAAAAGTATAACTTTAGTTAGATACAGGGTAGGGTTAGGGTATTTATTATAATATCCAGACTCTGCAGCTTACCTGGGCTTGGATAAGAGGGTTGGAGAAATCAAACCGGGTCTTGAAACTGTCCATTACTGCACCTCATTCCTGAAAGCAGAAACAATCTCCCTTACTAGAAGTTCACAAGACCTCATTACAATAAGGAGTGGTCTACTTTAGGTTTTTTAGTAAGGGTGCACCAATAAATCACTCCTGATTTCCTTAATTTTGGGAAATCAGTGATCTCATCTTTGCAAACATCTGAAAATCAACCACTGTCCCCTTCTGCTTTGCTGTGAGAGACGACTGACCGACAGACCCACCCACCAGGTCATGTCTGGATGTGCACAATTAACAATAGTCACCCTGCTATTGCCAATTTTGTCTCTATATTTAGTGACTTCTCACTGAAATATAAGAGTACCCTCGTGAAAGAAATACTTTAGTATATTTCAAAAATACTTACATTTGTAAAAGTACATTTTAAGTATACTAAGTATTAAGTGTACTACCTATAAATATGCACAAAGTATACTAAAAGCATGCTTGTACCAATTTTGACATAATAACTTTAAACACACTTAAATATAATTGTACCAAAATACACTTTTAAGAAATATAATAAATTAGACTATACTTTAAGTGAACAAAATCTATATTTGCTCAAGTATTAAACAATATGCTTTTACAGATATTGTTAACATCTGTAAGAATACATTTATGCTCAAACTTATTTGAGCGTAAATTTTAAAATATATGATCAAAATAGAATATTTTAAACTTCATTTAAGTTTAAAAACAATACTCTGTCCTTGGTGAAATATTTTTCACATTTCCTCTAAGGGGTAATTAGTTAAGTTTTTAAAACTTAACCATTTGCTTAAGTTAAAAAAAATTAAGTAAATAGTTTACTTTTAAAGTGCTTACTTAAAAGTAAACTAATAAATACACTGAAATTTCTATATGTTTTACATGTCGGTGTATAATTTAGGCTAATGAAGTGTGCCTATTTAGGTGCCTTAATAATCTTTTACTATTTTTGTTAAAATGGCAAAGAATAAAACCCAAAAACAATCCTTATAGTGGAACTTGATGTAATGTTGTTCAACAAAGTAATTAATGTGTTTATATCTTAAAATATGAAACATTGACAATGTAGAGAGAGGTTCGACAACACTTGTCCTTAACACTTAAGCAAGTATCTTCAGTTTTACATCTCTCCGAATATGATCTGTTGTTTTCAGTTTTTACTAAAACACAGAAGCTCTCTTTACCCAATCCATTTCCAAATGTATGACATAAGATGTATTAGCGAACAGCGTGAGCAGTTCACACTGCAGACCAGATGGTGGCGGTAATGCACACTTTCAGTTTTTTTTAAAAGCGGCATAAAAACAAGAACAGTCATAAAGCCGGAGGAGATAAGAGATGCTGTTCAACTTCACCATTTTTACAATATGTAGTGCCAATATACTGAAAATACATTCTAAATATATTTTAAATGTAATTCAATCACAAAAATTGTACACTCAAAATATGCTAATCAACACGTTTATATTACATAGAAAGCAATATACTTAAAGTATACTAAGTGTAACTTAAGTTGTTCCAAAAATGTACGTGAACATACACTTAGCACAGTTTAAACTGTGCTTTAACACAAATTTAAATACTATTAAAATACACGAAGCACAAAATTAGTTGTTCCAAAATGTCACACTTTAAATTAACTAATCCTAGGTGAAATTAAAGTACTGTATATTCATGATTAATCTGACTTAAAAGAATGCTTAAGTATACTAAAATTTAACATACTTAGTATATTTATTTTAACCACGGTATGTATTTTCAGACAAAAGAAAAATTGGTATCAGGCAAAATCAGAATTGGTAGGACAGCCTATTTAAAGGTTGACCTCCAAACTTTGCAGCTGTCCAGAAAACTGCAATCCCTTAGTTTTTACCCCCAAATTATACCATATTTTGATAAGTATACGAAAGTAAACATTTCAGTCAGTGACAAGTACACCTTATCAGTAAAACGCTACCCAGGCTTTTATCTTTTTATGTCTAAAACACAGAGATCTACCACAGGATGTTTCTATTCCTATGATTTCACTAATTGTTCAGCAGTAAGAAATCGCCCTAACACACTTAAAAGTTAGGGTTGAACAGCAGGTGGAATATAAATTATAGCTAGGTATGCACCAATTTCAGTTTTCTGGCCAATCAGTCATGACCTGTTGACTCCAATGTTGGCAAATTTTTCATCTAAAAAATGATTCTAGCTAGAATGAACATAGAATTAAATGAACATTTTAGAATATTAAATGAAAATATTTAACGAGATAGAAAATTAAACGAATGGAATGCAAAATAGTTTGTTTATGGATACAAAATGAAGGAAAGACAAAGGAGCAATCTGTAAATAAGAAATGGGAGTAGGAAATCCCAATGAGATAAAATGACTCAGAAGTTCCCCAAAAAGAAAGAGCTCAGCATATGAATTTTACAAACACTAAGGCAATGATGATTTGCATAACATACAATGCGAAACTTCACAATGCGAAACTTCTAATCCACCCAACCCCACCTATCCCTATTCAACCTTGTGCTGTTTATTCTACTGAGAAACCAGCTGGCAGTTCACAACCCTGTACTCTCCCCGTGGATCCACCTCTGTTTTGTGGCTACATTAACAGGTAGGTGAGCAGCAAGTGTGAACCTATATATGTACTGCATCAGTGCTCGGATCCTGCTGTATCTTCACCCATCTCCTATAAAGATTTTAGTAGGTTTAGTAGAAGTGTGAAAGGTTAATTTTTACAATTACATATTATTTTCTAAAGCTGATTGTTGATGTTCATAATTCAAACTCATCGGTCAATGAAAAGCTTAACCTTTAACCTCTGAAACCATATAGAAGTGTTCTGTTCTAGTGGCTTCTGCAGCAGGTTTTACTTTACAGTCAACTAACAAAGCACTGGCTTGTACTGCAAGGTCTGCATTAGTATTACAACTGGGACAATGCATGAGCTGCCTGAGCCAACCAGAGTTCAGAAATAACACTCACACTTTACTACATGAATAACCAAACGCACACACTGAACAGACAGATACTCTCTTCTGCTTTACTAAAGATCTATGATCACTTAAACAGGGCTCTGCCCAATGATTGACTTTTTAGCTTGCAAATAAAGAAATGCAATGTGCCATCAAAGGAACACAGATTTATAGAAAAACAATCCTTCAATTAACCACTTAGAGCTGTGTACAGTGCTAGAAATTTGTAATAATTTTAAATGGTTCCACTTTTAACCGCACATTTCTGTTGCCTTCCTCTGAAGCAGGGGTCTGTAAACTTTGCAATTCAGAGAATTTCCTTATAAATGTCACCTATGGAAATAATTTTTATAGAACCACCAATTTATTTCAATTTGTAGGTTTTAAAATAAAGCAAAACAAAATGTTTGCACAACCTTCAAGCTCACCTGATATCTGCTGCTGCTCACGCTAAAAAAACAACCCAAAAACTTTTGGATTTGAGATTTTATGGTCACTCGATCATTGCATAGATAGAACTATTTGGCCTCTCTGCCAATAACTATGCTTGATGTAAAATAGAAGCACTGCACAAACTATCTAGTGTGGTGGAGGCAGTATTATTCTGTGTGGTTGTTGCCAGTGGTAAATAGCACCAGAACAGTTGGGCAAATACCTCTAAACAAAATACAGTATGAAGTGAGAACCTCAAATACATATCAGGGTTTCCCCCAGTGTATTATAAGCATGGCAGCCCGTCATGTTTTGCTAGCCCTGCCACCAGGCTAAGTGTTGCACCGGTTCAGCTGTTTGGGATTCCCCTCGGTAATTTCCCCTCAGAAAGCAGGTGGAGAATCCGCTTTCTGATTGGCTGCCTATCACATTCAGCATTAAGCTCCCAGTCAGGGAACCTTCTGTGTATCATCATGTAAAGCATTTAAAGTTACTTTGTCACTGGAATCTGCTATACCAGTAAACTTGCATTGCTATCCAGCAAAAAAAGAGCGAAGCATCCAGCCCAGGCTACAGTGAATGGTAGATTATATCTACATGAATTAGATTGGCCTAGCCAAAGTCCTAACCTAAATCCTGTAGAGAAAAATGTGACTAGAAAATTGATGTCCAGAGATTCTCTTCATCCAATCTGACTTGAGCTAACCTTCAAATAAGAATGGGCAAAAAGAACTGTCTGTGCAAAGCTGGTTGAGATTTAGTACAAAATACTGCATCTGGAACTATGGAGCGGTTTTGTAAAGTATTGACTCAGACTACATATTTCACATTATTTTATTTTTTGTTAAAAATTGTCAAGAGGAAAATTTTTGTTCCTTTGTACAATAATTCCCTACTCGATTTGTCACAGAAAATCACACCGAAAGTTACGTTTGTAACGTCGCAAAATGTGGAAAGTTCGAGGTGATACTTTTGTAAATCACTGAAGAAAGCAAAAATGTACTCTATCATTAGCATTACTGACTCTTCAATGAGCTTTAACATTAACAGAAGGCTGAGATGATTGAAGACAACATATTTTTTAAATCTGGATTTTAAATAGAGCTTTTCATGCTGATTCTTAAGAGGCTCACGCGTTTCATACATTGTCGGTTCAGCAGATTAACTGTTATCTCGACCTTATTTTGCTTCATGTACTAACAGTCCTAGAAGGTTTAAATCTTTTAGGTCAGCCCTTTATTGAGCTTCCAGTCAGTGAACGCAGTTGTCTACATTCTCTCCAACATGCTAATAAGTGCGCTGTTAAGAAGTTAGCGATATAACTTATCTACACGCTAATGGAACGTGTCATTCGACTCTAACTGCAGTAATGCAATCTTTTGAAAGCCCCTGAACAATATACACATCTCGGTTTCAATAAAACATAGCCAATAATAGATGCCGTTAACTGTACCTTCCTCATTCAGCCACTGCAGACCAGCGGAAACTCACATGGAAGTACGGCATCCTCCAAGGACCAAACTGAACGGTTTTTAGTTTCTGTAGGTTAACTAAAAACCTGTTCACAAAAATATATTGCAGTGGCTGTTTCACTGTTTCATTTATTATTATTATTATTATTATTATTATTATTATTATTATTATTATTATTATTATTATTATTATTATTATTATTATTGTTATTATTGGTGGTAGTAGTAGTAGTAGACTTGTCCACGGTGTTCTACTAAAGTGTTATTTTTAATTAGCATACAGTCACAATAGCTATTTCCCTTCTTTTTTACCTCTTCTTTTCTCTGTGATTTTTTATTTCTTTCTTCCTCCCATTCATTCATTCATTATTTTCTTTCTTTCATTAAAGAATGATAAAGTTTATATTTTGTTCTTCTTTTATTTATTATTCTGTAAAGTAACAGGAATCTTGTCATAATATTCATAATAAAATATGGGGTCGCGTTAACGCTCCATTCCGAGTTCCGCCCGGAATATGAAGGCAACATAATAACACTGCGTGGTTGGAGAGCACCGTTTTTTCTCTCCTCTTATTGGTGGCTTGCATCTCGTGCTCTCTCTGTGATCCAAATGAGTACAGCCAGGCTGCGCCTGCGCAAATTTTCCTGAACTGTCAGACTTTTAAAATTTACCTGGAAATGGAAATGGAGTAGGAGAGCTTCAGTCTCAAAATAAAGGTCTGGAGAACATATTTCAGTTAACTTCATTTTGTTTATTAACAAAGAACATAAAATAAGAGAAGGGGGAAGTTAAAACATTGTCTTCTATTGATCATACTGGGCAAGGTTCATATCTTTGACTAAAATGTCACTGCTTGATTTCTAGCCATATGGTCAGGCAGAAGTGGAAAGGAAAAAGCAAATGAGGTCGATTGGCATTGCTTGCCAACAACTGTTGCTGTTGTTGAGGACCTGTTAGCCTGCTGTGGAATATCCTCTTATGGATATTGAACTGGTAGCATGTCTGTCATTACAGTCATAAAATGTCATACATCAATAGTCTTCAGTCAGAAGCTTTTTGAGATTTGTTGCAAGACTGACTGCTATCAGAGATTATTCCTGCCCACAGCAGCACAATGAATCCGCATAGCTTTTGAAGAGGCTTGGATTGAATTAGTTACACTAGTATTCAAATTTATACTTTCAGATAGAAAGTTTAAACCGCTCCATAGTTCCAATAAATACATTTAAAGTATTTATTGTTTTGAATTATTTTTAACTACAGTCATGGCCAAATGTTTTGAGAATGACACAATATTATATTTTTACATGATCTGCTTCCCTCTGGTTTTTATGTGTGTATGTCAAATGTTTTCATCACATACAGAAATACAATTGCAATCATATTATGAGTAACAAAAGCTTTTATTGACAGAATGAGTTAATGCAGCAAATCAAAATTTGCAGTTTTCACCCCTCTTCTTCAGGACCTCCGCAATTCTCCCTGGCATCTCAATCAAATTCTGGACCACTTCAGTCCATTCTTGCACAATCAATGCTTGCATTTTGTCAGAATTCCTAGGTTTTGTTTGTTCACCCGTCTCTTGATGATTGACCACAATTTTTCAATGGGATCAAGATCTGGGGAATTTCCAGGCCACGGACACAAAATCTCTATGTTTTGTCCCTGATCCATTTTGGTATCACCCTTGCTTTATGGCAAGGTGCTCCATCATGCTGGAAAAGACATTGTTCATCACCAAACTGGTCTTGGACATTTGGGACTTTTAAGAGATGGTCCTGGTGCTTGCTGGTCTTTCTTGGGCACCCTGGAGCCTTTTTGGCAACAATGGAACCTCTCTCCTTGACGATAGATTGTTGACTGAGGTGCAATCTTTCTAGCCGCCATACTCTTCCCTGTTAGGCCATTTTTGTGCAGTGAAATGATGACTGCACATGTTTCTTTAGATATAACCATGGTTCACAGAAGAGAAACAATGATGTCAAGCACCAGCCTCTTTTTAAAGTGTCCAGTGGTGTCATTCTTACTTAATCATGACAGATTGAGCTCCAGCCCTGTCCTCATCAACACCTGTGTTAATGGAGCAATCACTTAAACGATGTTAGCTGGTCCTTTTAAGGCAGGGCTGCAATGAAGTTGAAATGTGTTTTGGGGGATAAAGTTAATTTTCTAGGCAAATATTGCCTTTGCAATTAATTGCTGTTAAGATGATCACTCTTTATAACATTCTGGAGTATATGCAAATTGCCATTATAAAAACTGAAGCAGTAGACTTCGTAAAAATTAACATTTGAATCACATCGCAGTTCACTGATCGATTTTGTCATCGTTTCATCGGCTCTGCAACCGTATGTCTTGGACACTTGGGTGAAGAGAGGGGCGGAGCTGTCCACCGACCACTACCTGGTGGTGAGTTGGCTCCGGTGG
>CAEGAF010008350.1:0-30764 GCA_903067075.1 Micropoecilia bifurca
CTCTCTCTCTCTCTCTCTCTCTCTCTCTCTCTCTCTCTCTCTCTCTCTCTCTCTCTCTCTCTTTCTTTCTCTCTCTCTCTGTGTGTGTGTGTGTGTGACCTCAAGCAGCCGTTGTCAACAATGCTGTTGCATCTAGCAGCAAAAAACCCCCCAAAACAATCTTACATAGTAGAGCCTTTGAACGCACTTTTATTTGACCTCTTACCTGGTAAAGTTTTAAGGCTTATTTATAGAATATTTCACACTAAAATATTCAACTTGTTTAATTATGTGTAATTACTGAAAAAAGACAAAGCAAATATTATCAAAACAAAGATGAAAAAAAAGATGCAGCTGCTGACAGCCTGACTGGCAGAAACTGATTGTCTCATGTTTTGCAGGGACTGATCCATCACACACAGTGTGACATCAGCTCTAGTTTGTGATACAGGCAATTAATAAAGAAGGCAAGAATTAAAAAATACTTTTAACATTGTTATGACTTTTTATTTTTCGTAGTCGCAAATTGATCCAGAAACGTCTGGAGACGAGACGGGTTCAGAACGTATCCGCATTTAAAGTCTTTATTATTCATAATTAACCCTGACATAAAAATCCATCAGCGTCTTATTCTAACTCGACAGATTCCTGCTGCAAAGGCAGCAATACAAATATTACTTCATATTCCAATAAATGATTCAGTCTGCTTGCTTGTTGGACTGTTTGTTGTCAATATCTGTCGATAAAGAGAAACAGCGAGGCTCTAATAGCGCCACGATCCCTCTGGAGCGTTCAGACGCCTCTCTTTCATGAAGCCTTGCTAGCCACTGGGAGAGATTAATATTTTAACTGCAGCAGATTTGTTGTCTGCGGCGCATCAGTCCAGGCAACTTCCGCTCATCCATTAGCGCATTACGGAAACAAGACACATTGGAGGGAGACAAAGACGCATGCGGCGGCAAGATAAGCGCGCGCACCGGGCTTAGAAACACCTAACCTTCACAGCCGCAATAAACAATAACATGTGACTTAAGAGGATTTACATAAGATGAGAGGAGTAATCAGAGGGAGCAGGAAAAAACCCAACCAGGCAGCAATGGCATCTGCTGAAAAGTCCCAGCATTGCTGACTGAGGGAAAGTTGTGTTTCTGCTGGATTTGGAGGAAAGCTGCTGTTATCGTTTTTATTTCTGCCACACGCTAACATAGATGTCACTTTCTTTTTTATTATTTATTTTTTATCACATTTTTTGCCGCAAAGTGAATTTTGGCGAGTGTGGAAAACGGTGGCGTCGGAAAGGCAAGGCGTGCAGCGAAAAGTGACATGAGATCATCCTGCAGCAGATTATCAGAGCTTTGTGCTCAGGCAGCCAGAGGACAGTTTACTGGGTTTGGGCTCAGATTCACGCCGTCTTCTGCATTCACTGCAGATAAAAAAAAAATAAATTAAAAATCAAATTCACATGACATTCTTGTTCGAAAGTATTCACATATCCTGTACTTTTATAGATACTGACACACTATAGGCACAAACATAAGTGTATTCAATTAGGAATTTATCATTACAGACAATAACACTGGACTACATGACTGTGAAGCAGGAGAAAAAGATAATTTTTAATCATTTTTACAAATTAACTCTTAAAAGTGAAAACATTTGTTGAGGCCATATTTCATTTGGACAGATGAGACCAAAACATATGCTTTAGGCTGAAATATAGCACTTATTTTCATAACTCCGATACCATCATTTTCAAATAGATTTATGGTGAGGGCAGGATCATAATGTGGGAAGGACTTTTGAATATGGGTGGATACTCTATACAAGACGATCCTGGAGGAAAACTTGCTGCAAAACACTAAATACCTGAGGGAGGATCATCTTCAAACTGGCAACCCAGAGGTTGAAGGATGAACTTCTACCGCCCCAAAAATATTCCGAAGTTTGTGTTTTATGCTCAAAATGTGAAAATGTCCAGTGGACATGGATACATCTGCCATAACCAGAGAAGCTCTCCACAAATAAATGTTCCTTTTTTTTTCATTTATTGCTTCTTGTTTCTTGAAAAACTTCAGATCTGCATGAACTATTGATTACGTCTTTATTCCAAACTGATCAGGTTGAGTTGGATTTTTTTTAGTCGAGGTTCTGTTTTGGTTCAGTTCTGTTCTGACATAGAGGGAACGTATTCTGTTACTATTCCAATAAAAAGATAAATGAAGCTAAAATTATTCTAAGGAGAAAGAGATTTTTTTAAAACATGTTTTCAATTGTATCAATGTTTGTGCATAAAATAATTAGTCACCCTCGCATGTTTGCAGCTTTATGTTTAATTTGACCCGTTTACAGAATGCAGGAATAATTTCTCCCCCCCATATTTTCTGTAATATTAAATGCTTGACTGAGATTCACTAAGGCTGGTTATAGAGATGAAACGATTAATTGAATTAATTGTGATAAACCAATTATTGAAATCGACTAATTTAATAAGTGATTAATCTTTAGCTAATGCATACAGACTCCAAAAAACAAAACAATTTTCTGAAAGAACATATTCAGAAGCAGTGCTATGGTGCCAAAACCGTACGGAAAAATATGCACATTTTGCATTTAAGATGAGAAAACGCAGCTGCAGATTCATAATGTTCACTAAAGGAATGTTAAATTTTTGCATTTTAGGCAATAAAATGTATTTTTCTTATTTTTAAAAAAATACATATATTTATTTGCATCTAATGTTTAAAATAGGCTTACGTGGTTAAAATAAAATTTGCAGAATGTGCCAATTTTTTGTATCCAACTAACTGATTAATCATCAGAAAATCAACATAATAATCGATCACAACAATGATTGCTAGTTGCAGCCTTAGTCCAGCATGTCAAACAGTTTGATTGACCAGTGAGACTCAATCTGACTCATCCTGGGTTTTCAGAAGAGGGAGGCAAAGTAGGACAGGGCTGCATTACCACCAATCACACACCAGAGGGCAGTGTTCTCCTCAGGATGAACTGGGACTTGCTGCAATGTTTACTGAACAATCCTGGGAAAAACAACAAAAAAACACAAAGCAATTCCAAACTATAGCAAAGAAAATATGGCTCAACTTTCCATGATTGAAGGGAACATTTGTAATGCATCATTAAAACGATGAATAGAAAACACATTAGTCACTCTGAGATGTATTTTCAATGAAGGAAGACGTGGAAAAAAAGGGAAAATGATGTATTGCTATGAAAAAAAAATCAGTGTCAGTAATGACACCCAACTACTTTAGAGTATTCAGCGCTAATTTGCAGTGTAGAAATAAAAACTATCTGGGTAATAGGGCATTAAACGTGACTTAAAGCGGGGCAGGATTCCCCGACTCGACTCCTTACGGGAATCTGCAGCTTCCTCACAACGTTTGTCAGTCACATTGTGGAGGCGAAGGCATCACAAGGCGGCTGCTGAGCAGACTCCGTAAAAAAAAAATGTTAAGCTTCCAACAATAGGAGGCAGAAAATGTGAAGGGAAACAATTAAATTACGCCTTGCATGAAGTTTGCTTTTCATTTTGTGAGGCAAATTTAGTGCCACGGTTAATCATTATGCTGTTGAACATGATTTGCAAAAAATATTCAAGAGCTTTATGTGCCTCAGTGCCCCTTCTGTATTGAAAAATAATGGGCCTCTATCCAATTAAAAACTGCATTAAATCTCTAAAGTATTACATGCACTTTACTGGTATCTCTTTGATGAGGCTTTTCTGCATGTGCAGATACAGACAGCACACTGAGAAAAAGGGGGCTTTGACTAACCCACTCCCTCTTAAATTTGGCACAGGGGTCCTGGATTTTATTTTATTTTTTTATATATATATTTTTTTCCATGGGTAATGTAGGTGCAGGCGTGCATTTGAGCTGAAAATGAAGCCGAATTCATCCATCTGGAAGAACTTCCTGATTGACATCCCCCAAAAAATCACGCTAAAAAATGCAGCTTTTAAGCAGCATTAGAAATTTCATAACGGTGATCATATGTGTTTGGATAAAATAACACAAGATTTATGTTTTCCCTCCTCCTTTGATGGGCGGTGAGTCATTGTTCTGCTACGCAGACATGTGAATGGATGATTTATGTTGCCATCTGTTTGCTTTTGATCATAATTCCATCAACTTTATTTTCTTGCAGAATGACACTGCATGACAGGATTTTTTTTCTTCTTTTTGCGACATATTCACTCACTTCCACATGTACAAGCTTCACCCCCCCAAACAACTTTACAATAATTCAGCTCCCTTTCCGTCACTGTCTCAAAACCACCAACCCTTAAAAAAAACAAAAAAGAAAAAAAAAATTGACTAAAAATATGATTGCGAGCCACAGACGAGGACAGACTCACGACCGACTTACACTCCCTCTGTCTGTTCGTGTTAATTAAAAAAGATTTGCAACTACATGTGTCTGCAGATAATCAAAATGTCTTGTGCAGCGGCTCTCCCAGATGCATCGGCACTCCACAAGCTCATTTGCTTGCTTGCGATCTCATGTTTGTTTCGAATTAATCAATCTAACCACAATTGAGTTAATTAATTAGTGTTTTAATGCTACTCTTTATAATTGCAGTCAGATGAGTCTGCAGACAAAGCAATCACATTAATGCAAATACAACTGATAATTGTTATCCAAACTCTCTCCCCTCTTCTCCACCCCTCCATGCTGAAGCTTTGGGATCGAGCTCTTGTGGTGTGAAGTCCTGGGGTTTCCTGCAGTGGCCACTAGATGGCACCATTGAGCAAAGTTTCAGTGTCTTCTTGAAGCTTCCTTGGGTGTTGTTGAATTAGCTGTTCTATATTATCATTACTGTAGTAGAGAGTGTGTCCACATATGCATTGAGGAATAAATGATGATATCCTCACTCATACATGGACGTCTACAGTCATAAAGCGACCTGATAGTTTAAGTAATAAAAGTGGTGTAGCAGTTTGCAGGTATTTTTTCGGGGCATAGGGGAAGATTTTAAACAATTTTTCTGAGTTAAAATTTTGTAACTAACAGTTAAGATGGTTAAATTTAATACTTTATTTAATTAGTCCACCAAATTAAGTTTTAACCCTTTCAAAGATAATTTTAAATTTAGGGAGGGCATTTATCGTATCGCTTATCAATTATCATGATACATTATAAGAATCGTGATTTATCACTGTCATGATAAATTCCAATTATTTGTGTTTAAGATGCCTCAAAACCGTTTGTGTTTTCGGGATTGTTAAGTGAGTATCAATAAATTTGAAAACATGCTTAAATATAGTTACTGTGAGCAGTTTAGTGATATAAAATACTCTATGTGGCTGGTGAAGTATGATGCAAACATTTTTCAAGAGCGCTATTTGTGTTTGTGGGGCTATAAATGCTGTGGCAATCAGTCACAGTCATACAGATACCTGTAAAAGTAGTAAAAAGTATTTATCGTCATTTTTGTTGATATTGCAACAGTACCACAAATTATCGTGATAATTTTTGTTCATATCGTCCACCCTTATTTCACACACATTTATCAGTTTGTTTTTATCTATGCCATTTAACCTGAAGTTGAACTTTAGAGTCAATGGAATATTATTAGTTTATATGATTTAACATTTCACCACAACTGTGGAACAAACTTCCATAAAACTGCAAAACAGCTGAAACAGAGTTCATTTAAAGATATGAAGCCCACCTGGTTAGAGTTGCATTTGATTAGTAGTAACTAGAAAACGGATCAACATATTTGACAAAATGTAGTCTTCGTGGTTTGTTCCACAATAACGATATTAATATGTTTATGATGTTTTTATGACATAAATCTCTTTGAATTGCCTTGTTGTTGACACATCCTACATAAACAAGCTAAACTTGACTTAACTATATTGTGATAATCTGAAAACACATGCAGTTCACATGCACTAAATAGTTCATAAACAAAAGGATAACCATGTGTTTCATTTTGCTCAGTGCAGACTCATCATCCTTCAAACATGTTTAAAAGCTCAGATTACTCAGTAGCAGACACACTTAATTAATAAGGTTTCACAGTGTTTCATTGTGCTAGCTAAAGCTAACGTTAATGGCTGTCACAACAGCTGCATCCTCCTTAGTAACACAACTATCAGCTCCTTCACTGCTTTCTTTCATGAAGTCATCTGCTGTTAAAAAAAGCAGCAGAAATGGTTTGTGTTTTAGATATGCACTTCACCAAAATATTAGTAAAGAATAAAAAATAAAATCATTCTGACTTGACATGAACAGCTAACGTTGCCTCAGAGTGCTTCATTAGCATCACTGCTGTCATTTAAAAAGAAACAAGCTTAGATTCTGCTTCAACACAGAAACTGACAATTAAATATTTTGTGACAATACCCAACTTTCCCTAAATTCTGACAATAATTCAAGGCAACACATCTAAAACAATCAACCTCTGTTAAAGCATTATCTTTAGATACATTTTGATCAAAATCTCTACGTAAGATTCATTATGGAAGTAAAGCAACGTGTGTTTTGAACTGAACCATTGATAATTACAGATATGCTTAAGTGAAATCTTATCTAAGAGTAATATTTACTATTCGCCGAATTCTATTTTACAGTGAAAGTGAGTCTGACTTCCTCATTACCGTCAACGCTTTCTCAGTAACAGAGTTTTATGACAGTTTTTAGCTTCTAGTGGGTTGATGTATTCAATCATAACACCTCATATATAGATCAGCCTCTCTGTTGTATTAAACTGAAGCATGTAGTTGGTTTTAAATGTCAATTGCTTGAATATTTATAGCGATGTGCCTGGAACTCCTTTTAGGCGTATCCGTGTAAAAAAGTGAGGTGAAAGGTCAACAACTCACAAGTTCATCAATCCTACAGTGAGTTGAAAATAAATTCTCCATTAGAAATCAATAAATTTGATTCAAAATTTATTGAGCACATATGTATTTTTTTTAAGTGACTAGAAGCTGATAGAATTTAAAAAAAAAAAATTGTGGTGTTTTTTTTGGGGGCGGGGGCAATTCCACCAAAGATGCTCAGTTTGTGTCTCAGATTATTATTGATCATAAGTTTGTAAAATAAGAAGTAAAAATAGTAATAATGTAACACTTTAAACATGGATCTCCCTCTAAATGTCACTTCATCCTCGGCGCGAAAGCAGCAAACTTTTTCTCAGTGGCTTTTTTCGCTCTCTAAAAACGTACACCTACCTGTGTGACATTAAAATTTACAATTTTTCTTCTAACATCTTCATCATAATCATCGGCGCCATCAGTAACTGTGGCTCATTTTAAAAACTCCTGGCTTTGCATATGGGGGGTGATGGAGGAACGTTTTGTTTACCCAGTTCCTGGTGTTTTTCAGGAATATACTCCCATCATCCAGCAGAAAGAGAGAGAGAGGGAGCCATTATTCCCTCATCTCTTTAGTTTATCTCCTCTGATGATCTGCTCAGATAGATATGACAGCTGAATAAATATGCAAACGCAGAGCCGCGGCTTCCACACACTCCAGCTCCGAATTTCCATTCTGCTCTCCGATTTAAGGAGGAACAGTGCATCGCGATAACAATGGGATTCCTTGGGGGAGTCGGATGAATGATTCCTTTTCTTCTTTACCATCTCACTGATAAAACACAGATATCAGCCGAAGAAGAAGAAAAACTCAACACACTCCTCACTCATTCGCTAATTAAAAATGTCTTTTCACTAAATCTGCCATTGATACTTTATGAGGAGATCTTTGAATATCAGAGAATAAAAAATGGGATTCATGAAATCGTCTTTAATTAACTTCAGTTGATGGTGTCACTACTTTTTTTTTTTTACTCTTTCTACCAGCTCTGCTGTGTCCTTCAGAATCTCCTCCGTTTGAAATCGGGATGAAGCGATCGCATCACAAATGTTTTCACTTAATTACCTGAGAGCTTTTACAGGATGGATGTGAAATGACAGACGCCATAAAATCAGATTATTGGAGTGTAAAACTCTCATTCAGAGGAGAATATTCAGTTTTTTTCTCAATGTCTTTTCTTTCAATATCAACATTTTATAACCTTTTTTTCCCCACTATGTTGCAAAAACACTTTTAAAGCTCTCTATCAACATTTTATCTTCTGTTTTTTATTATATTGCAAACGTAAGCTCTCAATGTCAACATCTTAAACTATAAATGAAAAAATTTGTGACTTTAATTAAAAGAAACGAAATATGACTTTAAAAATCATTTTAAATGTTAAAAGGAAAGCAATTTTTTTTTTTTAGAATTTGGATCATTGCTTCACTGCTGGACTTGAGCAACATATGCTGGCTTTTTATAGCATACTGGTGACTATCTCAGCTTTAATACTTTGGGCTTTCGCCTGGCCCCCAGTTCCCAGCATGCTTTGAAAACATGTAAGTCTCTTTTCAATCAGGTTTTTTTTCTTTTTGAGCATGGCATCGATACTGGCTACATCTGTGGCTCTCTTTGGCAGAAGGATCGCCTTGGGAGGGGGGGTCAGATTGACCCAGCTTTACCACAAAACTGGGGGGAGAAAAAAAAATGAGGGAGATAACAAAAAACAAAAAAAAAAGAAAACATGGCTTCTCTATATTTAACCAAATCTGCAGCTTACTTGGGGAAAACACATGATAATGATATCCTCTTAACAGTCCTTGCTAGCAGAATTACAGCAGCAAAGCAGGGCGGGGGGGTAAAACGTGGGACCAGAGAGGAGGCGCGGTTATTACAGCTCCGTCATTATGTTGTGACTGTGTTTCTGGCCTCTTTCACCTTCTGTGGTCAAAAGATCAGCGCTACAAAATTAGCAATTAACGCAGCAACACTGACTCTTTCAGGAAAAAAGAAGAAAAAAAAAGCCCAGCATTACCATAACATCCCTAAATAAGCAGTGGCTATTTGATTATTTTTCTGTTGGGTTGCTGCTTTTTTGAGGGGGAAGTGGATTTAAAACATTTTTTTTATTTGTTTGCCTCCACACACTCGAAGAAGAAAGTTCTTCTACGTCCAGCTGCTCTAAAGTGAATCTAAAATTAGATCCATCTTCACCGGCAGGTTTCTTGTTGTATTTCTTTTTTTTTTTTGCTGAATCTTAATTAACGATTAGTTAAAATAATTCTCTAACTGCTTTTTTTTGTCCTCGGTGGAGGATGGTCTGTTATTTTAATTAAGCAGAGGTCAGATTTATTAACTCAGCAGGAGAGTGTGTGGAGTGAAACTGTGAAAATCAGCAACAATGTTACGCTCTCTGCCACTCAACATGTCGATGTACGTTTTTCTTTTTTTTTTTATTTCTCCTCCTTCGACAAAACTGTGAAACGAGGAGGGAGGAGAGGCATTTTGGGGAGAGAGACGATGTTTTTATGCTTTTGTTGTTTATGGATTTATTAGAGTTTCTGCTTCCCCGTGTGACCCTGATATTTGGGTGGGGGAAGCTGAAGAGGATGTTTCTACTTTTTTTTTCTGTGATTTTTGCATCAAATCAATGCAAAAAACAGAAAAAAACACTAACATTTTCTGCATTTTATTTTATAACACCCAACAATAAATTTTCCCGCCAACATACGGACATTAAAACGTATTTTTTTTCTCCTTCTTCTACGTTGAATCCATTAAACCCAAAATAGAAGCAGCTCCAAAAGCCCCACAACATGCGGTTCATGTTTTCTGCATTCGTTTGTTAGAAATCTCTGCAGGGAAAAGATTGCAAAGTGCGCTACACGTCTGTCTGCGGCCATGCAGCAATTACTGCCAGAAAGCTTTTGACTCCTCGTGATAATGCGATGCCTTTCAGAAAATTACACAGATTTCACATCAAACGCTGAGCATACCTCAGCGGCAGTTGGGAGCCTGGAAGAAAAAAGGGGGGCGGGGGGGGATCCTGACATTCATTCGCCCAATCCTATAAACCCCCCGGCTCCCCTACACCCCTCATCCTCCCTGGATCTACTGTAGGCTTTATTTGTCTGAGGGGGTGAAAGACAAATAGAAGGGAAACTGTTTGCTCTCCCTGGTCAAAACTGTAAAAATCTTCTTAATGAGCTATTTAGCGTCTTGATTTCAGAAAAGCATTCCTAGAAGCATAAGGTCACAGGCTGGAGGACGAGGTCTCTACTCTATGAGATTGTTATGTATATTAATAGATAAGATGTGACAAGGTCCTACAAATTATATTTGTAAATGTGTACACTGTGAAACACTTAAAGGTTTAGCTTAAAAATGAAGGTTCAGCTAGAAATTAGTTTTGGTTTTCACTCGGAATTTGAATGTCATCAAGTTGATTTTAACAAGATACGCGTTGCCCAAACCTTGATTTTTAAGATCTGATAGCTCATTAATCTTTAATTTATTAATAGTTTTCACTTAATACTGTAATCCAAGTAAATATTTCACAATATACAAGAAAACTGCCCTCACCTCGTTGAACAAAAACACATTTCTGTATTATTTCACTCAAGTTAAAATACCTACTTGTTTTAAGTTGGTTTTAAATTCTTCAGTCGTAGCTAACAATGACTCGGGCAGTTCATTTCTCTACCATTAACACATTTAGCAGCAAGTACATAAAGTTGATTGACAGCATTAAGACTCCTCCTGTCTCTGATTGGTTGTTTTTGGTGCATTTCTTCAGACGGCAATAGTAGCTCAGGAAAAGGAAATGGATCGATCCATTCACAGATTATCTGTCTCAGTACAAATTGTCATGACATGAGTTATAATAAATATACTAGACATATTTTTATCACAGTAACATAGTGCACTTTTAATAAAACTTTGATTCAGGTCTGTAAATGAAGGAAATCTCTAAAGTATGCAGGAAACTGGCCCTTCAGGACCGACTGTGGACACCAGATTTAGTGACAATACCCAACTTTGCATTCCCAGTCTATGTGCTTTTATCTTGATGATGCTCACTGTAGCTACATTTGAGTTTTGTTCCTCACTTTTCGCTCCAAACATGAGTGACCTTGTCACCACAATCTGGTACTATTTATATATGGTGCATTCAGTGGTCTGAAAAGTATTGCATTTTTGAATTTTGAACTTGATGATCACGAGTGAGGGTTGACTGAGCTCCTGTTGAGTCCCAAACACTCACTGGGGGAACAAAAACGTCAAGAAACAAGGAAAACCCTCGAAACTCTCCCACTACACTCAGAAACCAGCCAGCGACTCCGTCGGTTCCCAGACCCGTATCAGTTCTCAGTGGGGCGAGATCACATGGAAACCCCCCCCCCGGTAATTTCTGAAATGGCGTAACTTGTTTTAATTGCACTCGTTACGTTTCCTGATGGAGGTTTATTGCTATCAGATGATCTGCCAGCCTCCGTGTAAATCTGAGCTACATATTTTCCTATTTGGAGGGTCGGGCTGGACGGGCTCGGCGCTGACTGATGCTCTGTGAACGATAGTCGAATCTAGCAGGTGCATTCGGCTCGCATGCTTCTGATCAGCACACCGCTGCGCTTGTCTTCTTGTAATAAGCTCTTTCAGAGATCAGTATGTAACCCCCCCGTCCCCCCACCTCCAACCCATTCTCTCTCCTGATACGATCTGGAGTATGTAGTTCTCTCTTTCCCTTTTATTCCCAACTCTTTTGGTTTTTCTTAAGAAAATGTCAGTTTAATCATATCTTAATGCTTTGATAATGGGTTCTTTTACACGGGCAAAGAACAGTCACTTCAGTGTCTTACAAGCCCAGGATGTGGAGGGAAGAAGAGAATGTCTCTAAATTTAATTTACTCCGTCCCTGCCTCTTGCACCACACACATGTGTTTGTGAGTGTGTGTGTGTGTGTGTGTGTGTGTGTAACAGTAGGAATCGAGGCTCTTTTTCACCCTCTTGACAATCACACAAAACATGTAATTGTTTCCCGTGTGTAAGTGAGGACTATTAATATTTAAATGTCAGCTTGCCTGATTTAAATAATTGTGAGCGTTTAAGTGGAGACTAAGAAGAAGTGTCATAGCGGGTCAAAAACCTGCCTTTTACCTAATCGTCTTGTGTGCTTTGTCTTTACCGATCTTTTTTTTATTTTATTTTTGTTTTACTTTGACTCGCCGAGCCACTGGCCGCAGGAGACTTTGTTAGTTTTCTCCTCGGTAGATTTCTATCCGGCACATGGAGAAAAGAGTAGCATGTCAACAACAAACCGCCAGAAGGAAACCGCGAGAAGACACAAACGCGCAAATAAATTATTTGTAAAGTGTCACCGCTTGCTAACAAAAAGGAGGAAACGGTCCCCCGATGGAAGTGAATGTGAGACTGTGCAGGTGTGACGCCAGCTGCTGGGTCCCTGAACACACACACACACACACACAAGCACACACACATACACACAAAAGTTCCCTGTCATTCACAATGACAGGCAGGTGAGGCGGCGAGCGAGCGCACACTCACACATTCCCTTACATCAACTACAAGAGCACGGTTGTTAAGGTGTGTGTAGCTCTAACTCCAAAAAATGAGAACTGTGCGCTGAACTCGTACCGAGAGACGTGCGAAGGGAGAAAAAGTGGGGGAAAAAGTTCTTCACGCTCTGTAAAAAGAAAAAAAAAACTAAAAATATAAACCAGATTGATTGGATGAGGGGAAAAACCAGTGGTGGATCCATAGTGCCACCCACTTTCAGCCATTTAGACGGAGCGAGAGGGATCGACCGCGGGGCATATTTAAACAGCCCTGTGGCTTTTCCATGTTGCTGTCAGTCTCTGAGACAGAGGCGCTGCTGGCTGCAGGCTGGTGCTGACCTACTTGTGACTCGTTATTGCACTAAATTAGAGGGGTGGCTGACAAACCCCCCCTCCCCGAAAAACCTGTTCCACAAAGGAAGTGGTGGCGGGGCGGAAGGGGAAGAAAAAGAACTGCAGCAGTAAGAACAAATAGCCATTTCTGCAGGAGTTCTAATCAGTACAGCAGAAGCAACCGCAAAGCACAGGAGAGGTCGGGGTTTTGGGGGGGCTGAGGGGAGAGGGGCGTCCTGCGTGCGCAAACATTATCTGCGTCTCAAGATGGATCCTTGACTAATCCTGCTGTCTGAGCTCGGCGTTCCCAAGATGCTCCGAGAGGAAAGAAGGAACTCTGGTGGAAAAGGGGGGAGGAGAGAAGGCCGCAGATTTAACGGGAACCAGCCAGTTCGGTTTTCCCGTGTCAGTTCAGGGGTCAACGCCAAGGCTTTATTTGGACCAACATGGGTCCAAGCGTTATGCTACGTTACCACAGACCTCGCTGTGTTTCACTCACTGCGTTTCCATTACAAATGGGAGCAAATCTTTGGCAATATTCTGCTAATGTCGAAAATAAACCCCAATTTCACAATTCTGGTGTTTTTCCAATAAATAATAAATTAAAATAATGCATGAATATGTCTTTTCACGTGAGAAGTCATTAAAAACAGCGACCAGTGTAGACAGATTAAATATGTTCATAATTTGGGCGTTGGCGCGATATGCTCCTTATTTGTATGCGGCTTTTGGGGAAAAATTGTAGTTGCCAGTTTTCCAGAAGAGCTACAGATTCAACACACTGGAATGACACACAACTGTTTATGGACTGAAGCTCAGTGAGCTCTGGAGGGGAAAAGCAAACCATCATTGTCCTACTATTTTCTGCTGTCTTCATTGTTGTTTTTGGCAGTAGTAACATCTGGCTGTTGATCATGTGACAGGTATCCTGTGACAAAAACAGCTTCTGTTGCTATTCTA
Source organism: Micropoecilia bifurca (assembly GCA_903067075.1). Lineage (NCBI taxonomy): Eukaryota > Metazoa > Chordata > Actinopteri > Cyprinodontiformes > Poeciliidae > Micropoecilia > Micropoecilia bifurca. The sequence continues at coordinate 13,683 of CAEGAF010008350.1, forward strand.
TGAAATACATCTATTTGGACAGAGCTGAAAAAGCATCTCATCCTGGGGCAAAAATGCTTTCCTGAAAAGTGAGTTGTTTTCAAAATCGCTGTTTCTGTTAAGCAAATTTATTTTTGTACTTTCAATTTTTACAATTTTATGGTGAATGAAAAACAGCTTCTGTGTTTTATATTATACAAGGAATGGAAAAAACCCCAATTTCACCTGCCTGTATTCTCAATGTATTCGTTATATAAATCTAAAAAGTGGGGTATGAATTTGTTGAGCCCTTTTGAGTCAATATTTTGTAGTTCCAGCTTTTGCTGCAGATATAGTTCTAAACATTTTGAGATATTAGACATCAGTAAGTCCTGTCACATATTAAAATTTAGACCTGAACTTTAACTGGGTCATATTAATATGAATATGAGTTAAACTAACCCAATCAGTTTAGTTCTATCTCCATGTTCAGGGTCACTCAGAAACAATTGTTTGCTGAAGGCATGAACTAACTTTTAAAGAGCATAAGACGCAAGCTTCTAAAAACAGTCCAAGCATTAGAAAAACTACTTTTTGGTAAGTTGATCTCTTTTGGTGCCTGGAAGTGACGCGTTTCCAAAACCTCCAGATTTTTACCAAGCAACCTAACCTGAGATCCAAAGTATTTGTTCAGCTGGTTTCACTGCTGCATGCGCTGTATAATGGCTGCTGAAAAGACAAATATTTTGGTGTTGACGTCTCATGCAAAACCCACTTGCTGCATTCTTGTTGGCTGTACAGGAGGCTCCACATCTGCTTTTCATAAATGTTTGTTTGTATAATTATGCATTTGTTTGCAGCCATTTTTACTTGCTTGTATAAACTTTGAGTTGAGGGTTTGGGGGGTCAGGAGCAGCTTATTTGGATTTAAAGTGACAGGAGGTCCTCAAACAACTCATTTAGAAAGGAACTCAAATTAAACAGATATGAGCAGAATAAAATCTCATTATCTAAGAATAATTTTGTGCAAAATAATTTGTTCTCCCTCACCTTCTCATTTGTCCAGAGTATCTTCAAGGCACTGTCCTTATTAGAATCATAGTGACTTTGGCCAACAGTACAGCATTACCATTATGCAAAAACGCATCCAACTACAAGGAACAAATTCCCCTTTTATCTTTTAATTAGTCTGTTTGCATTGTCCGCTACTGTAAGCAGCAATTTTGGTATTTATTTTCTGAAATGCAGGCTGCCACGTCACCATGCAGCTTGGCGCGCGGGCCGCCGTCCTCTTTGATTCGGGCTAATGGAGTCCCACCGAGCCGCACAATACATATGAAAAGCTTCTAATTCCGAATCGTCTTAAAGGAGCGCGGCAAAATGAGGATGCCTTTCACAACGACGCGTGTGCACAACACAAGAAAAGGAGTGAAAAGACAAGAGGAAAGACTCAATGTAATTTTTTTGTTTTGTTCACATGATCATTTTGCTGCCATTCACATGGAATGATTAAAGGGACTCTACTTCTTATTGATCCCTGAACAAGCAACTGTAGCAAATCAAAAGAGAATAAGAGATTCACATACACATTAGCATCAGCCAAGTCATGATCGTGTATGCGTAGTTTTGTGGTTGTATGACAGCAATAGAATCACTAGAAGCATCATGAGTCATCATTATGAAATACCATTTTGCAGGACAAGCTTTGGACAGACGGCCAAAATATCTGGAACTTATCACCGTCTGATTTTAAGACCATAACTGACATTAAAATATTAATTTCAAGGCTTAAAATGAACCTGAATTGTTTTTGTTTTAAAATGTAATTGTTTTGATTCAGTTTGAAGTGCATTGTTCTCTCTTTTTTTTTTTATCAATTACGGAACTATGGCTATAGACGCATTGCAGCATAATGTCATGCTCATAAGATCCTGCTCTCCGTCTCCCTCCTGCAGGGCAAAAAAACTGTTAGCCGATAATGATACAATTTGGTTTTTAGCTGTCAAGTTGTTAATATAATTCGCTAAATCTTAAATATGTGATATATATAAAAAGAAAACAAATGCAGTGCTTTGCTACAAGTGGATAACAAGGTCAGGAAAAAAAATAGTGAGGGAAAGGGAAGTAGGTCAGTTATGCTAGCTTGACTTTGACAACCTAAATACCTAGATGTGCTGCAGAATTCGGTGTGTTTTAGTTTGGTAAAAAAAAAAAGGCAACGCACACAGCAACTCTGAGGAATCGTCTTAAGAGCAGGTATTTAAATGAGCTGCACCTGTGTTCAGACGATCACTTCTAAACATGATACTGTAACGGAATGAATGTTCAGTTCTTTGTGTGGGAAGTCTCTGCATGATTTTTGATGTTAAATCTTAGTACATTAGTGTTATTGCTGTCATCATTTAGTTGCCATTGCAATGGGTTAGCGTAGCTTAGTCAACACAGAAAGTGAGAAAAAAAGAATACGAGTGGTTTTGAGTTGTTGAACGGTTTTTATACGTTATTTTACCCTTCGCTGTGGCACACGGCACTAATTAATCACAGCTACAGGTTTTGTTTTCTTAACGTACTTGTTTCACCGCTGAATGGCAAGTAAAAGATTAATCTTTTTGCCCTCCAGTGTTGTGCGCATGCCCAAAATTTCCGGATGTGAACAGTTACCGTATTTTCCGTAGTATAAGGTGCACTGGATTATAAGGCGCACCTTCAATAAATGGCCTATTTTAAAAGTTTTTTCATATATAAGGCGCATAGAATAGATGCTGAATAGATGCTGCAGGAGAGGCTGGAGTTACGTTATGCATCCACTAGATGGAGTTGCACTAGAGTGAATATCAACAAAACAGTCCGACTCCAATCGGCAAGGAGAACCTTCCAACTGGGCCAAGACGTGGCCGGACGATGGTCACCCTTCTCCGTTTCCATACAGCATGTTTGTGGAGAACGTGGTGCTAAATGACCTGCAGATGACCTGATTCTAGACGGTCGGTCGGTAGGTAGATAGGTCAGTCAAACTTTATTAATAAATTACAAACCAGCGTTCTGACAACTATCCCAGAATGCACCATGCGCTTCTTCTTCTACGGGCAAAAATTAAATCGGTGGCTGCTTACCGTAGTTGCTAGATCTGATGTGGCTCAATATTGGTCCATACAATAAGGTGTGCCTGGTTATAAGGCACACTGTTGGCTTTTGAGGAAATTGAAGGTTGTTAGGTGCATCTTGTAGTGCGGAAAATATGGTACATGCAACGTGTCGATATACAGTGTGATACTGGCATTGAATTTTCTTTTATCTGTCGCTATTGAATAAGCAATAAAAGGAAAAAAATTGTGTTCTAATGTGTTCTAATGTGTTTAATGTGTTGACTGCATGTTCAGTATAAAATAAAGTGATGCCCTTTTAATTGTGCTTTAATTTTTCAACTAGGAAGCAGATTTGTTGACCACTGATGTGATGAGCGTCTAAGCCGTATCCTGCTGCTGCTGCTAACGCCGCTTAGCTGGACTCTGTCACTGGCACTCTGCTGAACTGTCAGGGTTACCATTGAGATGAATCTAAAACTGGCCACAGGGTTATTTTTAGACTTGGCTGCAGGATAAAAAGTTTTCTGAGCCTCACAAGTAGGTCAGCTCAAGTGGTGTTCACATCGGGGTTATGTACAATTACTGAAAAGTAGCATCTCTGGTCAGAGGCAACTTTTTTAATCTACTCCCCAGTGAATCAGCAAGTCAGCTTCTTTCCTTACTGACTTTTACTTCTTTTTTTTTTTTTTTTTTAAATCTTCTCTAATCCACAAACAGTTTGTTCTACGAGCCAGTTCTGTTGACGTACCTGATTTAAACGTTGTCAGAAAACAGCTGTTGGAAATTTGTACAGTTGCCGCAGCTTTTCCCACCCGATGGAGGCGGCTTTTTAGTCTCTGATCCAATAGTTTCTTTCTTTAAACCTCTTAGGCTGAACATGCATTACAGCAATGTGTCACAGCTTTCCAAAGTTCAACCTTCTGCTTCCTTCCTGCTTCCGATGTTTCATTATGCTCAAAGTGTAGCCATACTCAACTGTGCTGAATTCATTTTCAGCTACGTTATACTTTTTTATTTTTAAGTTGCATTTGTTTTCAATTTCCCACCGGTGGACCTGGGTCCTGAAAGTTTTTTATTTGTTTTTTTAATATTATTTTGCCAGTTTCTTTGAGGTTCAAAGTGAATTCATGAATACTAAGAGCTAATACGGTCAGTGGAAACAAAAACAAAAAAAAAAAAACCTGTGCTGTATCCTACCGGCGTGTTCAGCTGCTTTAATTGAATAACAGTAGGAGAGCAGGTGACAGTGTTGGAGTAAAAATGATGAGTGGCATGTCCTGCATTCCAACTTTGACAAGTAAACAATCTAATTGATTTTTTTTTTTTTCCCGTGGGCCGTCTCGCCGGACCGTTCGTCTCCAGTGGAAGCGGTGACCATCCCCGGCGTTTGCGGAACAGACAAGCCCGTCATCTGTGGCGCTGAAAACATGTCAAGTTAGGACGAGTAATTTGCGGTGATGAATGACAAGTGCGGGCTCCTGTTCAGTAGACTGAGCGCTCATTAGAAAACACATTTTCAGATGTCGCCGGGCTCCTTTGTTGTTGCACTTTTTTTAGGGCTAGAATAAACAGATAATGCTGGAATACTGCAGTGTCACCGAGATGAGCAGAAGGAACTTAAACCTCAATTGACATGTCTCAGGCAGCCGACTTTTTTTGAACGTTGACAGCCATCTGTGTGGATTCCTTTCACTCTCCACTAATGAGCTGTGGGTTGAGGAGACCCAATCTACACAGGGTTGTCCCTTGGGCCCTGTGCAGCTGCTGGGCACACACACACACACATACACACACACACACACACACACACACACACACACACACACACACACACACACACACACACACACACACACACACACACTCTCTCTCTCTCTCTCTCTTGTGCATACACATTTCCCTTTCCTCCACCCAATCATCCCCAAACACAAACTCACACTTACATTTTTCTATCTTCACAAGGACTTTTCCTTTGACTTCCATTCGTTTTTTGTTGGTTTTCATAGCCTGACCCTGACCTTCACCCTACGTCTGGACCATGCCCAGTCCATTCCAAACCTAAACTTAACCTAAAACTCAATTCACAGCTTAGTCCTAACCCAAACCCAAAGGCAACATTTCTTCTGATGGAGTTGATGCTTTTTCTCATTTAATAGAAACCTATGGGCCTTTGGGAATGTTACACACACACACACACACACACACACACACACACACACACACACACACACACACACACACACACACACACACACACCGTTGTACTTCCATGAAAGCAGCTTCCATTCATTTTAGTAACTGTGTTTTCCACAACTTTGACCATTAGTGGTCAGTTCTTAATCCTAACCTTAACCAAAACTCAAACCACACTGTACTTCTAAACCTGTAGAGCACAGCAGACCTGAGACAAAAGTAAGGAACAGGAAAATGTCATCACTTCTACAAATGACCTCCCTTGGCTGGTGAAAATTGTGACAGGAGTCCTCTTTATATAGCATACATATGTTGTTTCTTTGTCTTCTCTGTAGACACTTTCCATTGACTTCTATTCATTTCTTCAGCCTAACCTGATCTCTCGCCTAAACCAGTGGTGTCCAAACATTTTGCAAATTGACCCAGAATCCCTAAGTGTTTAATACTCGGGTCATCCAGTTTTTCCAACATGAAACACAGAATACATTTGCTTTGAGTTTTTTTAACTACTCACAAACAACTTGAACATTCAATATTTTTTAATGAAAGAAAGTGGGAAAGTTTCTGTCTTGATAAAAGCTGCAGTAGAGTCTCCTAACTTTTTGGAAAAACCTTTTCTGCCTTTTTTGTCTAGAAAATCTTGTAGTCTATTCCATGCAATGAAAATAAGATCTTTGTTGAAATCAAACCTTCTGCTATTAGACAGCATGTGTTACAGTGGCCCAGTCAAAGTGCAGACCTGAATCCAATTGAAAATGTGTCTCACACTCAAACCATTTTAGATATTCTCCAGGTACTTTGACTTAGCTACAACAATTTTGCAAAGATGAAGAAGCAATCGTTTTTCAGAACTGGTGGAGAACCAGACCAAACAAAGGATTGTTACAAGTTGGGGGGGTGAGGATACGGTGTGGTTTCTTTTTACACAAAAACATACTTCTGAATTTTCTATTTGTAAAAATAAACATGCATTTGCTTATACACTATTTTCAAATTCAACGATACTTTATTGATCCCAAAGGGAAACTAAATTCTGCGTCAATCTTTTAACACACATTCCCATAAATTACGCTGAAGTTTAAGAATGTCACGTGTCAAAGCAGGGAAAAGTGCAATAGGCACAACATACCGGTGCCTTCCAGGGTGTTTTTTCATCTCACTACAGAAATAATTTGTGTGAACGACGAGGTAAGCAAAACCCAGGGAAACAAACAACGCAGCTCCGTGTGGAGCAAATGGCAACCAGAACACATCAGGTTAAAGTTTAACAATCTGTCGATTTTCCCCTTCGTGACGCTCCGTACCTGTAGATGCTGCGACAATGTGACGAGATCCATCTGATCCATATCGCTCACAAAAAGCAAATGAGCTGGAACATGGCTGATAGAGTGTGTGAATAGAAAATGACAGGAAGAGCCTAATCAATGTCCTGCAGGGCTGGCAACCATGTCGCCTTTGTTTCTTTTTGTAAATACAAGCCTCTTTAACATCACAATGTGAGTCATTATCTCTCCTGGCAAGGTAAATTTTTTGGAGGAGCTGCTGCACAAAATGAGAGGGAGAGGGGAAAAAACATACATTTTCTCTCCGTTTGGAGCGGATCAGTTGGAAGAGATCTAAAGTCATGCAAATGCTACAGCGGGAAAATGCTGGCAATACTCGTTCTAATTATTCCATATCAGCACATTTGCATGGAATAGAATTTTTTATTTTTTTTTAAGAAGGGAAGAGTTAATGATCAGTGGAGCTTGGGCATGGAGACTGTTTAGGAATTCACAGCATTTTGATCTAATCACAGAATCAAAATATTCATGAAACACAATGATATCTCCCCCAAGCAGGCGGCTAGCCATTAATTTTCAAATTCAGGTAATTTATTAACACTTATCAGGGGCTGAAAAAGCCTTGCTCTGTGTTTGTAAAGTGGCTGAGAGGGAGAGGAGTTCGAGAAAACTGATTCCAGATGATTTATAACCATGTGCTAGGTGCATTTTCAACCAGGTATTCAATTAGAATGCATGTCCAATTTTCCATCCTAGATCTACAGTTAAAAACTCTATTAAAGCACCATTTTCCTTAGCATACATATCTATTATCAGTGTTCGCAGCAAATTTGATAACTTTGGCTCCGGCTCTGTCATTGTGCTCATTTTGTGCTCCTTGCTCTCTTTCTCCCCGCTAATTAGAATATATTTGACAATGGACTACAAGGTGCTACTCGGGCACATTTCCCCCAAGTATGTTAACAGCTTGCTTTAATATTTATTTGTGCTATTAAAACTGTGGTGATTGCGTAAGAATATCACAGTCGCGGTCATTAGCCGTAACCTCAAAGCTGCAGTGCTAGATCTCTCTCACGCTGGATGGCTTTACAAAAGCCACCCAGCCTAGCAACACATCGTTATATGGCGCACACAAAGTTAACAACAACTCTAATGAATGCAGTATTTTAGATCATTTTTCTAGTTATATAGGTCTACAACAGTTGATTCAGATAATAAGTGTTTGCTGTTTTGGCATTTAATCTTTAATTTTAGAAAGTATTCTAACTTTTTATCTTATACTATTACAATGTTTTGTTTTGTTTTTTTTGGTTTTTGTTTCATTTTGCTGAGGACTTTGAATAGCATTTTTGCATTCCATCTTTTTCACACTTGTTCTTTGATAAAAAGTTTTGATGCTAGGATGAGGTATTTTTCTAGCCATGTTGAAATCTATTTATTTCACAAAAACGCAATGGAAACCTTTTTTTTCACATCAGACAAGTCACATGATCAACAACAAGATGTTGTCACTGGTGCAAACCACAAAGATGATAGGAAGTAGTTGGCAGATGATGGGGTGGCATGTTTTCAATTACTTATTGTATGAACAAATGTGATTTTAATTGCGTCTCTTATTTAATGGGAACACTGCGATTGCAAAATTATGTTTCTTTGACATTAGTGGAATGTCGACAAAGTTTTACGTACATTTGTACTGGAAACGTAACTAGTGGTTCCAAAGAAAACGGTTTCCTTTTATTATTCCTTCATGTTCAGCACTGCGATATATATTGTCTTTGGTAAATCATCAAGGGGGTTGTGTCCACTATCTACGCCAGAGTGCAAAGATAATCTCATGCTATTGTACATTTACACATCTCAAGGAAACAGACAGTCACATATCTTCCAAGTGTTGCTCACACAGCAGCGGTCTGGGAAGAAGGATGGCCCAAGGACAAGGCTCAAAAACAGCAGGGCAGGCCTCTTTTTGTCTCTCACTAATAAAGTGGGATGGATTCAAGCAGCCCCCCGAAGCTGAGCTGAGCCGAGCCCTCAGCTGCGATCGCGCCGCGATAACAACAAGATGGATCAATACGTGCGTTGTAGAGGTTAAATGATGTTATGTTGTTGCTTGTTATTGGACATGGCGTGTCACAATCCATGATACTGACACCTTTTTTCTGCCCTTGCTTTTTGCCAAAGCCAAGGTATGGTTGAAGGCCTCACACTGATCCTGAAATAAAGGGTTGTGTGCCAAAGTCTTCATCTCCACTGTCAACTGAACCTTCCTGGATAAACAAATCCATTTGCCTGGTTTAAATGTATGTGTGTGGGTAAAAATAAATTAATTCATTTATTGTACTAATGAAATATCTGACAATTAACCTTTGAAGCCTTTAAAAAATAAAATTGATGTCCTACGAATGGTTTTATTTCTAGTAGTTAATCTACTTTGGAAAGACGCATACAGGGGATGCATAAAATGAGATTTTTCTATTTGTTTGGTTATGTATTTTTGTCATAACACATTTAAAAATGTTCTTTATTTGAGCAAGATGTCAAACAAAATGAGTGTTATATTTTTTTGGTTAACTAAAAATGTATGTTGCCCATAGAAACAGACTAGACATATTGTAAGTTCATATTCTACTGCAGTAACATCCTCATTTTTAAAAATATTTGGAAAAAGATAGCCTTGCCAACTAGATCAAGAAATCACTTTAATCAACTCAGTGCTGCAGCAATTATTGGCACCCCCAAAAAGCTCATGTAGAAATTTGACTTTTTTTCCCTTTTTTTTAGTTTTAAATTTCACTATTAGAAATAGAATTTCATGAAATCCTGAAGTCCATGGAATCACAAACTCTCAAGTAATAGGAGATTTTATAAACAATTCTGGTGGAGGAACCAAATCAACACATAAATATTTTATTTTTCTTCTCCACAAAATCACCATTGTTCCAAGTCTGTCACAGACCACCAACTCTAGTCCTAAAGAAAATCTGAGAGACGAGTTGAAAAGAAGAAAGCAAAACATGGGGCTCTGGATGATCTGTACAAAAGATTAAACGTTGGTTTTCAAAAATTGTACCTGCATGTGTTCTTTGGTACTTTAGTTTTCTATTCATTTTGCTGAGAAGCTGTGAAAAAAAATGCTGTGGTTAAGCAACTAATATAGAAAGTGAGCAGAAACATTTAGACAGTGATTTATTTATTTTTCATTGTTACTTGTCCTTTACTTTACCTGTGTTTGTGTTGCTTTGTTACTCATGTGGAAGAACAAGCGATTTGTAGTTTCGTCTCCGAAAACTGTCTGTCTGAACAAGACTGATGGCAGCAGGTTGAGGACGGCTCTGTTGTACTTAAACTGGGTGGAATTTTGACCAAAGCACGACTCAGATATTTCATTAAGCACAGCATCGTCAGTCTGTTAACGGGATATACTATCCGTCATCACTTTTATGGTAATAATCCTTATAACTCCATCCAGATTCTTCTTCCATGCAGCGTCCCCCATTTATGTCAGGTCAACAGCACATCGAGTGAGGCTGTAAAACAAGCCAAAGATTTTTAGAATTTATCTTTGCAATTCATATTACCTGAAGAAGAGAGCTGTAGGATGAGCAATATATTCTGGCAGCGGACGGTAGCTGTTAAAAAAAAAAGCCTTGAGACACGTTTCAGCTTTGTTGAACAGGTGGTGTGATGAGGAACTCTAACTGGCCTCTTACTCATGCAAGTTTTAAATGTATTTAATGAGCTCGGTTGTTAACAAGTGGAAGAAAAAAACAGGATTTCTCATATTACCTGGGTTCACTGTGTTCGCTTGCACCTCTTCGCTGTCCTCTTCGTATGAGCCAGGAAGAGAAGTCAAACTCCATCACAGCGCTTACAGTTTTCTATTCATTTTGCTGGGAAGCTGTGGGGGGAAAATGCTGCGGTAAAGCAACTAATAATGAAAGTGAGCATCATGGAGGAGAAACATTTGGATGGTGATTTATTTATTTTGCATTGACAATGAGGAAGTCTGTAATTTTTAATAACAGCAGATCACACACCGAATTAAGCCTTCTCAGTCATACATGCTGCTAGCTTGATCACTTAAATCCCTACAAGGGAAAACTAGGCAGTAGAGATGTTGATGACCAGGAGAAAGAAGCAAACTCTGGTGAATTGGTCAGACGTCTGGCACCTGCGGATACCCAGATGACGCTTTACTTAGATGGTGAATAATGTGTTACAATAATCCAGTCTTGGAAAAAATTAATAACAGTTTTGAATTTGGATTGTGAGATGATGCTGCTTAGCAACATTTTATAAATCCATCCATCCATTTTCTAACACTTGTGTCCCTACTGGGGTCAGGAGGGCTGCTGGTGCCTGTCTCCAGCAAACGTGTTGGGTTCAACCCTGGACAGGTTGCCAATCTGTCGCAGGGCAACACAGAGACAGACAGGACAAGTAACCATTCACACACACACACCTACGACGAATTTAGAGAGGCCAATTGACCTAACAGTCATGCTTTTGGATGTTTTTGGACTGTGGGAGGAAGCCAGAGTATCTGGAGTACATGAGACTTAACAGTTGTAAAGCTGGGGATCATATGAGACATCTTCAAGATTACTCAAATATTTCTAAAAAGGGAGCATATAAACCAGATAATAAATGCCCCAAAACAAAACCAATAAGGAAGATGACTTAATCCTGGCATTAGAGGCAATAGAACTGCACCAAGGAAATGACATAACATCCAAAGAAGACACAGAGCACAACTTCCTTTTTTCACAAAATGGAAACAAAAATTGAGTGGTGTCAGACTTTAGAGGTTGTAGGATTTCTTTAATATCTTTGAGGAAAAGACCACATGTCATTTCTCCATGTAGTGCTAGACAAGTACATTTGTTTTGGTTGTATTTACCCAAAATGACCTGCACTATGGTCCGCTTCCTGCTTTTAGAGCATTCTCCGGTCTGCTTGCTTCCACATATGCATTGGAACCACACTAGAATTCACTTTAATCAATCTGAAACCTAGTTTGCTTTTTTGGTCCACATGAGAGTTCGATTGCACATTCACACCTCCACACCTCCACAAACAAACTGGACTTTCTAGGCAAACAGGCCTGTAGTTTGATTAAAGTGAACTAAACAGGGATGTTGTGAATGCACTCTTAAGCACAACACAACTTTCTTGTGGGACAAAATTGTTACATTTTTACTAAAACCAGTAACCCTGCATGAATTTTCTGTCCTGTTAGGATTAAACAAATGAGTTGCACACGTTAAGCTATCATTGATTTCATTGTCAGTAATACCTGATCGAATAGCTAATAATATGTGCCATTCAGAATTTGTGCTGAAGTGCTCAGTGCTAATACCATGGAGGGCTGTAGCGTATATTACCAGTCACATTACTACAACCAGCAATTAGCAGCTTAGGCTGTACTTGGCTGCATGTTGACAACTCCGACTCTTGTTTCTGAGGTGCGCAACTTAGCAGTGTTGGGGGGATTATCAGTGCTCCAAATTACATAACTGAACTAATGAGATACATACTTGCACAGTCTCAACCCGTATTCCCACCGGGTGCCTCGCTGGCGGAGTGAAATATTCCACAGGTCCCTGTGGACTCGCAGCACATCGCTGCCTGTCTGGGGAAGGGAGAGCTGAGCAGGCGGGTGAACAAGGAGAGGAAAGAAATGAAGATGTATCGCCACCAAAAAGGTCTGACTGACACGAAGCTAATAAGCTATAATTGTTCAGCGGCTGGTTTGGAGCGTCTTGCCAGAGTGAACCAAGGTGAAAATGACTTCCAATACTGTGTTGTATTTTAGGATTGTTTTTTTTTCTTTCCTGCAGCTGATGTCTCATTAGACAAAAAATGTTGTAGTTTTCATACATGGGGTTCATTCCCAGAAGCAAAACACACTATAGAAAATGAGAGATTGTTAAAGTTGTCAGTAGATGGGGGTTATGGATATTTCTTCTGGAAATTCAAGATGAAGCAAACCGTCTGTTAACCCAGTTTGCAAGAGTAAAAGTGAGACTAAGTAAACATGTTGGGAAGGAAAAGCACTTAAAACAATGACATCTTCCTGTCTCTGAAGCAGTAAAAACTTGTGTTTTCTTCCTAATGATCTGGAACTTTGTTCGTTTTCATTTCTTCAATCTGTCACCAACATTTCCAATGAAGTAATGACTGTCAGTGTTTTGATTTTTAGCTTTCATCAGATGTTACGGTCAGCACTCAACTTTTTTACTTTAGTAATTTTTTTTGGTTAACTACTTTATTTTTCTTCTTGAGTAAAAATAAACATAAATCATTTTAGTCTTGGGTATTTTTTGGGGTATTCTACCCACTTCTGGACAGCAACTGCTGAAAGTCTTGGGACTGGAGCAAAGTTTCATGTTACAGCTGCAATAGAAAGTTAGAGTTCAGACCAAAGCATTCATGTTTCAGAATGATCGCTTTGTGTACAAATAACCAAGTGGTATGAATACTTTAGTAAAGCGCCATAACTGGTAGCGAGTATGTAAAATATTGGCCTCGTCTGCAACTGTGTTTTGTCTTATTACTTGTTTTATACCCACTGATTGACACCTACAATAAAAAGACCCAAACAAAAGGACTCTACGCAACTATTTTCTATCAATTAACATCATTAAACCAACCTGCTCCAAAATTAGATATTTGTTGCGAAGGCCTCGGTTGGCAGCAGAGTGAACCCACACAGTGTTGATCGCGGGATTGTGAAGCAACTATTTTCACTCACCGCAGCACAAAACTGTTGGAATTAAAGTCCAACCTAACATAGAGACGAATCAAGCTAACTGGAAGGGACAGATTCACAGCATTATTTATCATGTTCCAATGAGCTTATCCCATAATTACCGTATGGTAATTCCCTTATGGATGTCAGCTGTGTTTTTCCTCTCGCCTCATCCAAATTAAAATCTACACTCCTTTCTTTATCATTTTAACTACAGTATATTACCTCTAGTGCTAATAATGAGGCTTTTAAAAGACACTTACCTCAAAAAAAAAAACCTAATTGTTTTTGTTTGATTTTGGTGACACTTTATCAGGACTGGTGGTTAATTAATAGCAATTATACATTAACTATTAAAGGAGGAACCTTATTAATTAATAGCCTCAGATGCAATTAAATTACAGATGCACACACCAATTTAGCTACCAACTTTCCTTAATCCTGCGTAATTTCAAAGGGATTTGAGGAAGGGGGGAAAACGATTCATTATGGCTGCAGTAGGTGTTAATTAAGAAGTAACCAGGGGGTGCATCTAATATGGATGCTGTGTGTGTGTGTGTGTGTGTGTGTGTGTGTGTGTGTGTGTGTGTGTGTGTGTGTGTGTGTGTGTGTGTGTGTGTCAGGGCAGGCATGGGTTCAGGCAGGGTATTTATGGAACACTAACAGAACATACAAATTCAGCACACAAAGGCCACATTTCTTCCAAGAGTGAGCTATTTTACAGACACAGTCATGTTTGCTCATGATCATGTTTAGTTGCGTGTTTCCATCTGAGCAAAGCTGTGTCGTTATCTGTGTTTCCGTTAACCGTAAAGAAGCGCAAATTGAAATTGCAAGACAAAAAAAAACCCTCAAGCTTTTTTGTGCTAGTTTTTGGTGGTTTGTCGGTCAAATCAAAATTACTGTGCTTTACAAAACTGCGATGGAAATACTGTCTTGGCGTCACATGAGTCATGTGATCAACAGCCGGACGTTACTACCGGCAAAAACGACAAAGACAACGACAGGAAGTGGTAGAAAGATGGTTTGATTTGGGCCATTTTTCGGACAATGCATGCGCAGTTCATAGAATTTTGTGCTTTCTTCCATCATGTCGAATCCATAATTTAACATACAATTGCCAAATACAATTTCCACATATTTGCAATGGAGACGCAGCTTATGCTAACCGGTTTCTATCCTTCGTCACATTAAAAACTGCTGTCACTGGATCACATTTTAGGGTGTTGTGGTCCACTGATTGTCAGGGCTGAAAATCACAAGAACATCACTATTCAAAAACAGTAAATGACATTTGGTGCAGAATTTTTAAACATGGTTGAAAAATATTTGACTTTCAAACTTCTTACTGTTGAAATTCCTCTTTGATGCACTTCTCAGAAAAATGTGTCTCCCTCCCTTTCCACCCATGATTGCAGCCTACTACAACAGTTTAGTTGAAATGAGAGACAAAGAGCAGCTCAGGGGATCTTCTGTAAGGTTTAGAGGAGCAGTGCAGCTCACCAGGGAATATCCCAGGCAACATTCACGATGTCCGATTATGTTAATAGTAAATCCAATTATGCACTCACACCATGGTGCTTGAAAAACAAACTGGGCTTGTTGCCCATTTGGTCCCAGAGAGATGGAAGCAGGTTTTCTTATTTTTAAAACAGTGGAATTTAAAAGGATTTTTCTCTTATTTTAATGTTCAGGGCACTTTTAATACACAAACAGATTAAATCAATGGCTGAATTTGTTGCATCACTGATATCACTGAATTGATTACCAAAATAGTGTAATAATACTGTAAAAGGGGATGGTTCATCAAATTCACTTTACTTTCCATGTAAAATAAGACAGTCATGAGATCAGTGAGTAAAGCTTAAAATATTGACCGTTCATAACTACATCACCTAATCAGATTGAGGCAGAACGGCGGAGATAGGAAATGAGAGATGGAAGTATTACACAAAGAAACTGCAAATGTTTCTTCAGGTTGTTCTTGACGGCATAGTCATGGCTTCTACTTGTTCAAGCTGAGTTAATTCGTCTATGGATGTAGCTCACCTAGTAGTGGCTTATTTACTTTTGTAAATATCACTGGAAATGGATAGCTTAGAAAATCGCTAGCTTAGAAAATAACTAGCTGGAAGTAACTAACTTAGAAACTGACCTCCTCTATCCTGACTTGTTTGTTGATTTGATAAACCTGTTACATGATTTATACCTCTGTCATAAACGGTGTTTCCTTTTACACTGGAGTAGACTTAAAAATGTACAAAAGTCTAGACATTAACCAGTTTTGCTGTACATGTTATGCTACATGATGGTGGGGCATTTTCTCTATGCTGACTAATGATTTGATGCGTACCTTCTCCGTTATGCAATATTTGATTGCATCTTAGTAAGTGTGTTCATACATGGCAAATGTATATCTTCTTACCTGTAAAAGGTGATTACAGAAAAGGAATATTAGGCTTCCAACTGTCTGTTATTTGACAAGCCACTGTATCCCACATGGGTTGTTTTGACATATGTCATGGCGAAGTGGAGCACTTTCTGAAGAGTGTGACGTCAAAAGGTCAATGGCTGAAACACAAACCTTCTTGTGCTGTTTTAAAAAACAGCTCGTCTTTATCTTGATAGTCTTTTGTTTCCTCAATCCAAACTAGTAATGGTCACTGCTAAATGCTGGAACATTTTATCTTATCTCTTCTTCTCTGATTGCTACAGTTTACAGCTGTAAATCGCTTTTATGTCAAACAACTTTCGTGGTGTCGCTCCAGTAGCGCTTTCTGCTGGTTATCGCTCCGTTCTGGATGTCATCTGGAGCATCAGGCAGGAAGTTAGCTGGTCTATGAACGTAACACACACTAACAACATCCTCCAATGTGTTTCACAGCCAGCATTTTTTACTACCAATTACAGTATTGACAGGTTTGTGCTGTTTCATTAAAATTCTTAATCTAGATCAATTAGGCTGACGAAACCTAATGCTGAAACATAAATTTTACAATATGCAAAAAAATATTTTGCCACCTGTCCGCAGTTAGTTGTATAAAAGTAGAAAGTACATTGGTGCCACTTTTTTTAATTCAAAGGTTAAAAGTGTAAGTAATTGGATCTAGAATTTCACAATAAAACATTGACAGTAAATTAGATGAACTACCATTAGAAGGACAATTTTATATGGCCTGTTTTGTAATGCATTGAAGTTGATTAATTGTAATTAAATGTATAGTTAAAAAAATAGGCCTGTCACAATAACAAATTTCCTGGATGATAAATTGTCCCAGAAGTTATTGTGATAAGTGATAATATTGTTTTTAAACCACAGTCAAGTGGTAATGGCATGATAATCCAAGAACACATTCGCAACAATCAATAAACTTTAAGTTTTATTGAAAATTTAACACTGAAACTGGAAGACATTTTAAAATACCCAAAATAAGTAAACATGAAAACAGAAACAATAAATTAAGTAAATAAAAAAAAGTGGCTACTTGAGAATAAAGCACCAAACTGAAGACTTAAAATCCAGTTTTTGGTAGAAAGAGAAACAAGAAAAAAAATTCAAATATAAATTGTTGAATTTGTTTTCAACTTATTTGGGACTAATTAATTTATTGCATTTATTTACAGGCCTAAAATTTAATAATTTGACTCTAATAACAAAATTGGATACAAAAGTGCATATAAGAAGGCTTTAAAAAAAAATTCAGTCAGTAATTAATTTATGTCAACTGTGCAAAATCGGACAACTTTGTATATATATTTGTATATATATTTATATACATACATATATAAATGAATATACATATATATA